>CM053577.1:128213161-128413123 GCA_028646485.1 Cryptoprocta ferox | reverse complement strand
CCCCCCCCCCCCCCCCGCCCCAGATTGCTGAAGAACTAAATCTAGGTGAGGAAGACGAAGTGATAAGACTGGCTAGAGCGGTTTGGGTGTTGGTCACAAATCAAACGTGACTGTCACGCAACCGGCCTTCTTATATGGATCCTTACATAGCCTAGAGGATGTTTCTAAAACCATTTTTCACAATGGTATCCCCATAAGCAAACTTGGGTGTGTGACCAACAGGGATGTGGATCTTGAGAGGAGATGGCATTCACTCCGACCTCTGTTGGTGTCGTTGAGAAAAATGCTAGTCTCATTATTTTATATTTAGCCTTTCAGTTTTCCCTTTCCTTCCTTTGCCATTCCTTCCCTTGTTTTCGGTTAGAAATTCAGTTCAGCTTGTCACTGTCGTCTGCCTTTGAAAAACCATTTCTAATGCCACTTTTTTTGGTTTTTGTCTGTTTGTTTTTTAGGTATTGCTTTCACCGACCTACCGGTAAGACATACTTTCTTTTAAAAGCAGCCTTGCATTTTTAATGAAAAGATGTTAAAGAAACTAGCATTAAGCATGTTTGGAACTCAGTCTTACTGATAATTATTAAGTTTGCATGCCATGCATAGCACAGAGGTCCTTTCTCTAGCCGCCACCGTTGTGCACTTGAGAAAGTAAGCTCCAAATTGCTCGGGGTGTCACGGCACAAGGGAACTTCGTTGCAGCTTAAAAAAATAAATCAGAGTTGATACTTAGAATACCCCCTGAAACGTCACTGCATTCACTTGGTACCCCTGAACTTTTCAGCAAGAGGCTCTGCAGCAGTTCTCGTCATTCATTAATGCAGTTGTATATGGAGTGGCTGCTGGTGACAGGTCCTGTGCTTGAGCAAACATCATTCATCAAAACGGGGGGAGGTCTCTGTCCTCTTGAAGTAGTCAAGCTGGGGACTAGAGAATAAATACATTATAAGTATACAAGTATAGTAACAACTAAATGATAACCAATTTTAAGTACTTTTTAAAGAAAGAAAACGTGCGAGTAGCACAGACAGAAGATGAGTTGTACAGTTTGCTCACCTTTGCGCAGGGTGAGTCTCGAGCAGAGACTTGTGGCGAAGCGAGGGAGTCCGCTGAATGGGTATGCAGGGAACAGGCAGAGGGAACAGTGAGGGGAGCCCTGCTGAGGCAGGAGCGCGAGGGAGTGCCAGGTGAGTCCGAGGTCCTGGTGGGAGAGGGTGAGCTAGATCACAGAGGCCTTGAGGGCCATGGTAGGGACTCAGCATGTACTTGGAGTGAAAGGCGGAGACCCTGCAGGGTTTGAGGTATAACGTAAGTTTTAAAGGGTCACTGACCGCTGGTTGAGACCTAGACGGGGGCAGGGAGTAAGGGTAGAAGCCAGTAGACTTGTGAGGAGGCTGTTGCAGAAACTGAGGCAGGAGATGATGGTGACTCCCCTCATTAGAGATACGAAAACTGGTGTGATTCTAGACACATTGTCGAGTCGAAGACTGTCCCTTGCCTTGTGTATCACGTATAACACTAAGGGGAAAAACCCAACAGACAACGTTATGATGCTTTCTTATCACTTGGAATTTTTCTTTTGTATTCACTGAATTATCTCTTAGCCTATTTAAATATAGGTTCTTCGTCAGTATCACTCGTTGCACACCTAAAAATAATAAAATATGCAATATAGATTGACGAAGGTATTCCCCAATCTTAATGCCTAGAGTCTGACCTTTGAAACCACTCTTTCAGGGTTGATGTTGGTGGTTTTCTATACGATGGTGTCTTCTGTGCCGTCGGCAACATTTCTCAAGAGCTGTCCGTTATGTCTCTGGCATTTTCTTCTAAGCTCCTGATGCCATTGTGTAGGCTTTGACAATAGCCCTTTTTAATATTCCCTAAACGTACTAACCAGAGGTTTTCTGACAGCAATCAGGACTCTGAGATTTCTTTCTTAATTGGTCTGTACATGACTTGTTGACTGAAATTGCAGTTGTCTCTGTTTCACCAGGAAAAACACTCTTGTAACAAAGTCACACCCGTGTGGGCACAGCGGCAGCTGCCTGACTAGACACACGTAAAGTGCCACTGATTATAAGGCACGTTCCAGTTTCCGAGAGTTTTGAGAAAAGTGACAGGAGGATCAGAGGCAGAGAATAGTCATCCAACCTATAGATTATTAATACTCCTGAAGAGAATTCTAGGGGAAAAAAAGAAATTGAAGTTACAACTTTGCTAAGCCAAGGAAAATTTGGAGTCTGAAATCAACATGCTCAGCAGGAAGCATTATTTAATAAGCAGTAATGGAATAGGCGTTTATCTTTTTGAAAATATGTAATCTTGAGATTTTGTCTTGTGTGTATACAAAAGTAAGTCCCAGATAGAGTTAAAAAACCAAAATCAATATGATTTCAACAAAATCCCAGCTGAGAGCCAGAGCCGAGAGAATTGTCTGATGGATTGGATGTGACCGTATGAGAAAGAGGGTAGGACTTGGAGATTCTTGGCCTGAGGAGTGGAAAGGATGGCGATGTCACTTACTGATAGAAGGCTGTGTGTAGAGGAAGCAGGCTCTGAGTGGGGGTGGATCTGGAGTTGAGTTTTGGATAAGTGAAATGGAGTTGCCAAGTATACAGAATTCAAGAGAATGATCTGACCTGGAGACAAGAATTTCGGAGTCTTTGGCGCTTTGGTATTTAAATGTAAAGTCATGAAACTGCATGACGTCACCGAGGGAGTGTGTGTAGGCAGGGAAGAGGGGCATGTGTATTTAGGAGAAGAGACGGGAGCAGCAAGGGGAGATGGAGAAGGAGCGATCAGTGAGGGAGGAGGAAGACTTAGAATGAGTGTGTCCGCAAAGCCAAGTGAAGAAAACATCTCTAGAAGGAAGGAGTTAGCAGCTGTGTCAGATGCCCCGTGATCGCTCATGTAAGCTGAGGACTGAGAAATGACCAGTGGATTTGCACAGAGTTGAGGTCGCTGGTGGCTTTGACAAAGTTTCAGCCGACTGAGTGATGGAGAAATCCTCACTGGAGAGGGCTTAAGAGCAAATGAGGAGGAGGGAAATCACAGCGTACGGACAACCTGGTAGAAGGTTTTGACTGCACTAGGAAGGAAACAAGTGGGATGTAGTGGCTGGTGGCAGAAGTGGAAGCAATGAAAGATTTTTTGATTTACTAGGATGTTTATTTGCTGATGAGAATGATTCAGTAGCAGGCAAACAAGTTAATATAAAGGGAGAAGCACGCCGTGAGTGGACAAGTTGGGGATCACGTGACCCATGGAGGGGCGGCTTCAGAGAAGAGCTGCTGTGGAGGGGCAGGTGGTGGAGGGGCAGGGGGAGCAGGTGGGCGTGGCTCACAACCATCGCAGGGGCTTTAGGCAACACTGGAGTCTCATTTGTAGTTGGCTAAAGGGCTTTAGGTGGTTGGGTGTTGGGGGCGTTTTTTCCTCTTTTTGTGACCCGGAGTAAGTAGATCCAACTTGTCGGAACAAGCAGATGCGTTCGAGCTCTTGTCCTCACTTGCACGAGTGGTGACAATTTGGAAAAGACTAAGCCCGTTGTAGACATGTTGACTGTTTTTGTGTTGCCTTCTGGTTACTTTTGTCCCATTTTAGGTCACTGGTTGTGTTTTTCGCCTTGTCTGTAATTAATCAGTGGTAGTATTTAGCTTTTTAATAACAGTGGGTAAAGTGGTAGTTATGGTGGTATTACAGGTTTTGGGTTTTTTTTTTAAAATGCAGTGGTTCTGCGAGTTTTTTATTCATACGATTCTGACATCTTCTGGGACTTCCACGTGCAGCACAGCATTCCGCTACTTGAAAAGGAAAGAAGAAGCGAATCCTTCCCTTAAGGGCCCCACCAAAGAAGTCTTTGTATGTTCTCTACCTGTGATTGATCTGTCACTGGCCAGTTGTAGCGTGAAATCCTGATAGGGAGTGTATTTACAGAAAAACAGTTTATCTAGATTGTATTCCACTTCTCATGGAACCTAGGGTGTGTACATGGTTTTGAAAACCTTACATCTTTTCCAGAATAATCTTTCTTCCCCAGCTCACCTCACCCGTTAGAGAAATGTCCGTCTATAAACTGATTAAGTTTGGGATTAGGTAAATTCTTTCTTTTTTGTTATCGAAGCTATTCTCATTTAAAATGATGCTATTTTCCAGTTCTTCAGGCTGACTTGAAATCTGCTTTTTATAGATCACATTATTTGCTTTCATTTTCGTTAGAAAACATCTTTAGAACAAGATTACGCTACTGAATTTGATTTTGTGTATATTTAGTTTTTGAATATTAATTTTAATATCTGCCTTTATCTTTCATAGGTTAATAGAAATTAGGAGATCTATTTTTCCATTCTCTTCATAGACCCTTATTTTCATTTTTGTCTGATTCTTCATGAGAAGGGGTGACCTTTTTTTTTTTTTTGATTCAGCAAGTTTCCTAGAAGACATTGTTTTATGTGCATCCACAACCTAGATTCATGCTGTGTCACAGAAGAACCTTGAAAGCATTCTGCTAAATGAGAGAAAACGGTCACAAAAGGCCACATAGTGTATGAATTCTGTTTGTGTGACAGGTCCGGAATAGGCGCATGTGTAGGGTCAGAGAGTAGATGAGTGGTGGTCAGGGGTTACAGGATGGGGAGCCGGAAGTGACTGCTAATAGATACAAGGTTACTTTTTGGAATGATCAAAATGGTGTAAAATTTAATAGAGGTGATGGTTGCACAGCTCAGTGACTATACTGAAAACCGTTGCATTGCTGTGTTCTGTTTTCAGAAACCTGTAGTTCAGCAAGTTAGTCTGTTAGATTTTTTTTTTTTACATGTATAGTTTAGCCTTAACTTAAGGACTAATTCCTTTCTCCTCCGTTCTTGAGGTTTAAAATTAAGTAAGTGGTATAAAAAATAGTTACTTTTCATTGAATCCAACTGACTTTACCACTTCTGTTTTTTTTATCACGTTCTGATTACAGCAGTAATACACAGTGTTAAGTATTTGAATAATAAATGTGTGTAAATACCGAAATACACAAAAGAGCAGTTTCTTGTAATTCCAGCCTGTTTAGATATGATGGCTGTATTGAGTATATATCCCTCCGGGTCTGTTTCTAAATTTATGTTAGCCAGTATGTCCATTATTTAAATGTTCACAGCAAAGGTGAGGTCATAGTTTATGTACTAGTCTCTAGGTTGCTTTTCTGCATTTAGGAATATATATGACATCTTTCTTTGTCAGCGTACAAATTTTTACTCGTTTTGCTTTTTTTTTTTAATAATGACTTACTGTATGATGTACTACACGATTTCTGAGATGCACATTTTTTCATATTTTGACATTAATTTTTTTGAGTTTGTTTATTTTTGAGAGAGAGAATGAGTGCAGGAGGGGCAGAGAGAGGAAGACAAAGAGAATCCCAGGTAGGCTCCTTACCTCAGCGCAGAGCCCAGTGTGAGGCTCGAACTCACAAACCTGTTAGATCATGACCTGAGCCGAAGTCAGATGCTTAACTGACTGAGCCACCCAGACGCCCTTCTGTTTTGACATTTATAACATTGGGGTGCATCTTAGAATCTACAGCCTGCCACATTTAGTGGGCAGTGTTTTTCTTAGACATAAAATGATGATATGTCTTATTATTATATGTATTATATACATAGTCTGAGTTTCAGTGAATTAATACCACTTGTGAGTGGACATTCTTTTAAATATTTTTCCATTAAAATAATGCTGCAGGGCATTCTGTTTGTTTCTCTGCAAGATTTAATTCTTACAGGTGAAATTGCTTTGTCAGTTTCAACAGCCTTTGCCCGATTTCTTTCTTAAACAATTATATCCGTTTACATTGCTGTGTACAGTGGATGAGAGGGCTTACGGTCTCAACCTTCCTCAACATTGGGTATTGTCAGCTTGTAAAATCTTAATCTAATGGGCAAAAAATTCTTGTTTTAATTTGTATGTTAGGAAGGTCAATGAGGTTAAGTGTCTCTTCATATTTTCCTTGTTATTTTACATTTCTTCTGCAAATTGCCTGTATAGCTATCACCACTTTAAAAAACTTGAGTTGGCCTATTAATCTTTGTCCTCTATTTTGAGAATATGGTTTACATTGGGAATGTTGATCCTTATCTGTGTAGCCAACTTTTTCCTCTAAAGTCCGTCGTCTTAACATTTATGGCATGTCTTGTTCACAGGGAAGTCTTAGCTGTGTGATGCACAGTTTTATCAGAGTTTTCCTGAGTGTTGCTTTTCTTTTCTGGTGTTGATAAGATTATTTTCCCGAATTCGTCAGGAAAATTTAGATTAGCGCACCCTTGGAAAACGTCCCTGTTTGGGCAGTGCCGATGATCAGAGTCACATTCTGCGTAACAGACAGGATTGCCTTTCACTCCGTCATTACCTGTATGAAGAGTCTTTGGCTTTGTATAGTTTTGTTTTAAGGTGTCGAAGTTTGGTTCCGGAGTTCCGTGGGGAGAGTCGTGTGCCGGAAGCAGAGAGAGGCTCGCGTTCCTTGCTTTGCGTGTGTCGTTCAGAGATGTGTGCTGCCCTCGCTGGGTCTATTTTCTGTGGGGTGAAATGAGAGGTTGGAACAAGTAGCTCACTTATCGCTGGCTGAAAATTGTAAAAACTTGCTAGTTTGGTTGATTCAGAATCCAGGCATTTGCATATATTGCATTACCATTTATTTCCCGAATCCAGGACGCATCTGTTCTCCGTATTTTCACACCGTATTCCGTTTGTTTCTGATTTTGTTTGCTTCATTGATCCAGTTGTTAAATACATACTCTTAGCTTTGTGCCGTGAAAGATACCTAAGCATCTTATATTCACGTCCAAATTATCTGCTCTTAATCTTCACCTGATTTAAGTAGAGAACATATTTGTGATAACCATTAAAGCAAGGAAATAAGGCATAAAATAGAGAATAAAGATGAAGTAGGTCTACTGAAGTAGAACTAAACTTAGATTTGTTGTCAGATTAATCTGTGTTGCAGTCCCTCCTCTGTCACACTGTAGACCATGAGGAAGTTAATTTACCCCCTCCTCACTTTCTTTATCTTTGTAATGCAAATAATAATTATTTCACAGGATTATTATCGTGCTTAAACCCTGCTATTTAGCAGACGTTCAGTAACTCATCCGCCCTTTAGATAATAACAACTAGTGATAGAGCCAAAAGGACTCCTGTGTTTTTGGTATACTTGAAGCTATTACACTTGATTGTTTAGCTTCAAAACTTGGAATAGATCTAAATGCATTTCTCTGTGAATTTGATTATTTAAATTCCTTTCCGCTCCTGAAATGTGTGCATTTGAGTCTTTTATTTTTATACAGACAATGGCACTGTGTTTTGCTTATAATTAAGTTCTTACCACCATCCCTTTATAATGGCGTGCCAAATGTACAGATAAACAAAATCAGTGAACTTAAAGTGGTGCCTGCCCGGATAGAATTGTACTTCTACAATAACTAGTCTTTGCATGAAGTTTCTAGAAATGCATCAGACATGTCATATATAAAAGGATAAATCTGAATTAGTGTGTTTACAGTTGAATTAATGTGTAACTCTTAGGTGTGACATATTCTTAAAGAGCAAGACTTGTGTTTTTGCTTATTAGAAGCGTAATGACACACGGCCTCTGAATAAATAAAACAGGTGGCTTAAGTGGCTTTGTACTTTTTCTTGATGATTAGATTATAAGAAGTCATTTATATTATTTGCTTTTAATTGTCTTTAGATAATTTTCTTTCTCCACTGGCTTTGATTGAGATTTTAAACTATTCGAGAAGTAAATTCTGTTATTTGAAAGGTAGCATTTGAAAGAATGAATGTCTTTAATATAAAACGGATAGACAGATAGATGCTAGTGAAATGTGTTGTCTTACAGCCAAATTTGTATCCCACCGTGGGGCTCCAAACACCAGGAGAAGTCGTGGATGCCAATTTCGGGCAGCATCCTTTCGTGTTTGACATAGAAGACTACATGCGAGAGTGGAGAACCAAAATACAGGCACAGATAGACCGGTTTCCTATTGGAGATCGGGAAGGCGAATGGCAAACCATGATACAAAAGTAAGTGGAGAAATTTGAATGGATGTGACTTAAAAATATATTTTTTATAAAACATTTGTCTGGTATGAAAGAATATTTATTGAAGCATTTTAATCTGATTTCTATCCTAATAATTTTAGTGTATCGTTGATTACATTTAAATCTCTGTATAAAGTAATTTACTGAAATAATTAAAAATAATTTTTATGTGTCCTAATAATTTTAATGTATTGATTGTATTTTAATCTCTATAAAAAGTAATTCACTCTACTTAAACAATTAAAAACAATTTTGTATTTGGTCTTACTAATTTGGTAGAGGAAATAAAGTGACACTAGATAGCTTTGGGCTCATCCATTTGCTGTCCTTAGTAATAAGATTTAATGATTTCCATAGGCTGCTTGATTCTGTTATTGATCGTGCCAATGCAAAAGACAAATGCAGGAAGATAACTTAGATTGTAGGATTCAGGAGCAGTCGTTTTTGGACATGAACTTGGCTGTGCCCAGGTCATGTATTTATGGGGATAAAAAAATATTATTCCGTTAAAATAAGCACCAAAGTAATGGTATAGTTAATGTGCTAGAATACACACTTGGGATGTACGTTTTGTATTGCAAGATTTGACTAAAGTTTTCCAGTGTATGGGTTACTCTGTCAGAATAATATCAGCTAGTTTTGCTTACTAGGATTCCTTTTGTGCTAAATATTTACTATTTTTCACGTAGATTCAGGGAGGCTCTAATTGCCCCTGTTGTAAATAGGAAAATCTAACCAAAAGCTTTCTATTGAAGGAATTTTTTTAAATGTTACTGATTCCTTTTAATGTAATTTACTTTTATATGTTCTTATTAGATGTTTAAGAGGAAGCAAAAGGAATGAAGATCAAAGAGTTAGGAATGGAGTGAGGATTCCTGAATGCTTAGGATTCAGGATGATACAGAATGGATAGCAGCAAACAGTGGGTGTCAGTAAAAGTACTATAAAATGAACAACCTTTATCTTAACTCCTTCTTTACGAAGAAGTAGAATTTCATTATGGAAGCCAGCAGGAAAATGCAAGTCCAGTGACAGTCAACGTTTTAGCCTGTACCTTTGCTAAAAGGCTAGAGATGACATACCTGGCTGTCAGTAGCACTGAATGGTAGCTCTGAAAACTTGAAATAGTGTAGACTTAAAAATTAAGTACCAGTAAATTTAAATCCTCATTTTCACTACTGTCCCCTCACCCGGGAAAATAGCAAAGGCTTTGAGAGACCATCAATCTGACAGTTTGTCTTAAATGTCTGTGTCATTGCTCTGAACAGTTGTAAATTTAAAGATACAATAAAATTTTGTGTGTGTGTTTTTTGGAGGAGATAATGATTGGAAGACATGATGGTAATGCGGAAAACATGCTTCTTCCTGGAGCTGTTCTCATCTGGTGTCACAGGAGCTCTGCACCGGTAGTCTTTGCCCGAGCAGTGAAGCTGGCTGACCCTCTCCTGGTCACCAGGAGTTAGAGCTCCGATAGGGGGCTGTCCTGGGGTCACGTCCCTCTCGTGCTGTAAAAATGGTTGCTGCCGAGCATCCTAGCAGCGTAGTAGGAGAGGAAACCTTGTTCATCTTCATTCTGTAGTCAGAGTCCAGTGAGGACCCTCCCCACCACCCCGCTCTTTACAAAATCGACGCTCCTCATGACCTCCCAGGGGGTCCATTTAAAAAAGCTCTTCCCTACCCTTTTACATTAATTTGATCAATTAGATGAAATAAAATGAAAAATCTTGTTTCTTGGAGATTTGCCCCTCCGCCCCTCAGTCCCTCTGTCCTGAACCGTGGCTTCCTGCCACTTTCTGGTAGGCCCTTAGTAGGGCCAGCTGGAGGCTCCTTTAGGAGTTGACTATTTGGATATTGGTTACTGGGGTGAATAGTGTTGAGTCAAGTCTTTGTAACCTTTTGTGGTTAGATGTAAATGTGTTTTGACCACTTGATGACCTTTTAAAAAATAAACTTGTTCTTTGGAAGTGTGGCACAAACGTGTAAATCACATCTGAGTGGTTTTTGTGTACAGTCACTCTAATAGACTTAGATTAGAAGGGCATCTTCTCATTGATTAGTATTCTTACCCCCATAGACTTTGTTCTGGAAGATTCTCTCTCCGGTTCACCTGAGTATTTCTTGGACTCCCCTCCTTTGATCCCATCTCTTGGAGCTGACAAGCAGAGAAAGGAGCTGAGCTCCACACCACACACAGAGTTAATCTGTTGTTTAAAAATGGCTGTATTTTATAAAATGCCAACAACTTCCCTGGGATAAGCCGTGCAGTAAAGGTGAAACCGGAATTACGGTCAGTGGGATTGAGTGTAAGGATGGGAATAATAAGAGAGCCCTGGGAATAACGGGGAGCCATATGACGTCCTCACACCTCTCTAGTGGTAGTGACTCTTAGGGAGAGCGCTCTTCATGTGAGATTTGCAGCTGCCTTGTTGGAAATACGACCTGAATAGAACAAAATGACTTTTTTTTTTTTAAGTTACTTTAAAGTTGAGGTTCTTAAAGCCTGGTTTCAAGGGAATAGGTTGGTTTTGTAACATCAGAGTAGATCTTGTTTTATATAACTTGTAGTATGAAGCCTGTATTCTCTTGACTAAAAGATGTGTGTTTCTTCTTTTTATTTTAAGAATGGTTTCATCTTATTTAGTCCACCATGGGTACTGTGCCACAGCAGAGGCCTTTGCCAGATCTACAGACCAGACCGTTCTAGAAGAATTAGCTTCCATTAAGAATAGACAAAGTAAGGACCCTGTGGTGCATGGATAACACTTGTTTTCAGATTATAGGTTTGGTTATATCAATCTTTAGAAACTTTATTTTTTAAATTAAAAACTTTTCAAATATATTAACTTAAAATGGATGCCTCTGAAATTTATTTTCATTGACATTTTTGAAGACCACCCTAAAAAAAACTCACATAAGACTGTGTTAGCATTCCAGACGGAGAAAGATAGAATTTTGGAGAAAGTTTTATAAGAAATGTCTACCATTTTTTCTTAAAAAATGTTTGCTTTAGCTTTTAGGAAGTAAACATTTAACAATTTTTTTTTTTTAGTTGATAAAGTAATCCCATATGATTAGATACTAGCAGAGATAATATCTAAAAGAAATGTAAGTCTTTGCATTTGAATTGCCATCTGAACTTAAAGTAGAATGGATCTTACGTTTTTATTTGCTTGGGTCCCAGTGCTGTGGTCAGAGCTGCCGGGCCCAGTCTCCCAAGTGCAAGTCAGCGTGTCACTCCCACAGTTAGCCTCCTAAGTGAACGTGGTGCAGTTAGTCCCCTAGCGAGGAGATGGCTTGAGGAGACCATAGGCATGGAAACAGCGTGATGGGTGAAATCATGATGGATGAAAACAATGTTTTTTAAAAGTCACACTGCTGTAAGAACACTTTTGCCATTGTGTTGTCACTAACCGTAAGCTTGTCTGTCTTTCTCACTATGTTTAAGCTCTGGCAAACGGGAGATGATCACTTACTCGTTTTGTGTGCTCATCATGCAATTGAACAGCTACCTGACCGCAGGGAACACTCAGTGAATGTTGAATTCAGACATTACTCAAAGGCTACCATCCTCTTAGTACTGGGTTCAAAAGTTACCACATTCGATAAGGCATTTTGAATATTATCTCTTTAATGTTTGCTCTGGTCTTAAAAAAAAAAAAAACACTCTATTGAGATAGGGTTGGCATATTAGATAGAAGCTGACATATTTAGTGTGTAAGTTAGAGTTGGGGATAAGTATTCCGTGAAGCCAGCACCACACTGTTACACCATCAACATGTCCATCTTTTTCATCTTCGTGTTGAAAACTTCAGTAATGCTTCACAGACGTTTTTCCTATATTACTTGTATATTAATTGGTGATTTTTAAAAATAGTTCATGAAAGTACTTGTTTTTCTAATTCTTTAATGTGTCTGAAATTATTCCTCGATTGCCTAAAAGAAACCATGATTTTAAAAAAAAGAAATGGAAGTTAATCACAATAATTTAAATACTTTTTTTACTAACTTTTTTTGACCGTCCACTAAGTTTATGTTTCAACTCTGAAAAAAATAATCTTTTGCCACGAAGTTTATGTTTCTACTCTTAAAAAAGTAATCATGTGCTTTCTTTTTCTAAATAGGAATTCAGAAATTAGTGTTAGCAGGAAGAATGGGAGAAGCCATTGAAACAACACAACAGTTATATCCAAGTTTACTTGAAAGAAATCCTAATCTCCTTTTCACATTAAAGTGAGTTTGTTTAATGAAATGTTATTTTATACATATATGTGTGTGTGTTACATATAATCAGATTTATTTTCATGTTTTAATAGTTTTTGTTTCACCTCGTTCCAGGCATTTGCATATAAGTTTGTAATACAACACGTTTCCATAACAGTCTGTAAAAAAACACTTTAGTGTTCAGGATTATGAGCAGATGGCACCTCTTGCTATGTTTCTGCTCTTGTATGGAGCTAGCTATATGTTTAAAAATGTTAAAATTGCATTTAGAAGAGGGATATCTGTTTTTCCTCCTGCAAAGTACCTTATTGTAAGTCTGTGTCATTTTTGAGAGCCTGTGGTAAAATGTACGTAACGTTTGCCATTGTTGCACGTGCACTTCTGTAGTATTATTTTTTAAGTTTATTTATTTTGAGAGAGCACGCATGTGCACAAGTGGGGGTGGGGGCTGGAGGCAGAAAGAGTGGGAGATAGAGAATCCCAAGCAAGCTCCGAGCTTTCAGTGCAGAGCCCGACACGGGGCTTGTACTCATGAACTGTGAGATCGTGACCTGAGCCGAAATCAAGAGTCGGACGCTTAACCGACTGAGCCCCCCAGGCGCCCCGTGCAGTTGTGTGCTGTGAAGTGGAGTCACATTGCTCTGACCGTCACCCATCATCCATCTCCAGAACTTTTTTGATTATCCTGAATGGACACTCAAAGTCCCCATTTCTCCCTTCCCCTGCTCCCAGCAACCACCATTTTTCTTTCTGTTTCTGCGAACTTGAATTTGATGACTCTGGGTACCTCACATAAAAGAAATCATGCAGTTTCTGTTCTTGTAACTGGGTTATTTCTCCTAGCATATCCGTGTCAGAGTTTCCTTCCTGTTGAAAGTGAATAATTGATAGGCCTTTGGGTTACTTCCACTTTGGTTCTTGTGCATAACGCAGCTGCAGACAGGGGTGTGCGAATGTCCGTGTGGGGTCCCAGAAGTGGAATTGTTGAAGCTCTGATAAATCTGTTTCATTTTTTTGAGGAAATTAACCCTTAGAACTCTATAGCCCTGCACCATCTTACAGTCTCAGCCAGGGGTGTACAAGAGTCCTGGTGTCCCCACATCCTGCCGACACTTTTTGTCTGCAGCTTTTTTTAATAGCCATCATAATTTGGCTTTTTTCTTTTTTCTTTTTTTTTTTTTTTTTTTTGAGAGAGAGTGGGAGTGGGGGAGGGGCAAAGGGAGAGGGAGAGAGAAAGTTCCAACCAGGCTGGCGCCCAGCACGGAGCACAGCCTTCGTGGGGCTTGATCTCACAACCCTGAGACCATGACCTGAGCCAAAATCAAGAGTCAGACGCTTAACCAACTGAGGCACCCAGGCGCCCTGCCAGAAATGCCCTTTCTCTGTAAGCCAAATGTCAGAATTGTTCTGCTTGAGAGTAAAATTTTAAGTGTGGCACATTTTGGTTAAGAGGTTGCAGGTGGGAGTTGGAGTGAGGAAGAGCAGGGAGCAAGGCTCCTTGTGTCACGTGCACACGAAAGCGAATTGTGTTCTTGCATACTGTGTTGTGACTTGCCACCAAGTGCAAATATTATTTGATTAAATTATTTTTAGCTTCAAAAATGAAGTCATTTTGATTTGATTATAGCTATAGATAGCTTCATTTTCTTGGTAAATCTTAATTAAAGGAGGTAGAGTGTCTTTTGCTTTATACTCTGATTTTTCTGGAAAATTTTAAGTTACTCTAAGCAGTACAGTATATGAAACTATACACAGGGCTTTTAGCACACCATCTAAAGGCCATACTTCCTGATGAGTTCAAGTTCTTCGGGTATTTCCGTTCAGAGATCTGTTGTCACTACGAAATAAACTGCTCTTTGAAAATGACCCAAGTAAATTTGTCTTTTCTTCCTAGAGTGCGTCAGTTTATAGAAATGGTGAATGGTACAGATAGTGAAGTACGATGTCTGGGAGGCCGGAGTCCAAAATCTCAAGACAGTTACCCTGTCAGCCCTCGACCTTTCAGTAGCCCGAGCATGAGCCCCAGCCACGGAGCGAGCATCCACAGCTTAGCGCCGGGCAAGGGGAGCAGCGCGCATTTCTCTGGTGAGACCCCGCCTTACGACGTCACTCCGAAGCGTTGGCCCTCCTCTGTGTTTCTTTCTGAACCAAAGTGAGCATGTTTTGAAACACGGACGTTTCCACATAGCTGCTTTTGCCCATGCGCATACTTGATGTCACGTTGTCCTGGAAGAAAAACTGTAAGTGGGTCAGGCTCGTGTGTTTTTAGTACCGGGAGGTAGCTTAAAGAAGAGCTGTTTCTGAGTCGACTATTAGCAGATCTTCATAAACAGGTCAACATTCGAACTCTCTAGAAAGTAAAGGTAACGGTGTGTTCTAACCAAGTGTGACTGTGAAGGCGGCGGCGCGGCCGTGGCCACACCTCACCGGGCCTCTGCTGGGCCTGCTGCATTTTCTCACGCCCCTCTCCGGGCTCACCGCTCATAGGCTGTCTGGCTTTTGTTGTTCCAGTCACTAAAATTCTCTCCTTTCCACAGCCTTTGATGACATCACTTCCACGGGTTTACTTCCAGTCTTCCTCGGTCTTCTTTCTTCACCGGTCTCTCTAATTCTGTTCTTCCCAAGGTGTTCTCTTTCCTCTGTACGTTAAGCTTTCTAAAACAGAAGTCACATCCTCTTTCCTGTCACAGAGTAACACCTTTGCTTCTCCTCAGTTGGTGTGTACCTTTCTACGTTACTGCCTCTCGATTTATTTCCGTTGCCATCCCGTACAGTGTGCGTGATTCTCACGTTTGTTCCCTTTGCCCCCTCCCCTCTTGAACTTCATACGTTCACTTGGGCGTAGACAACTCCTTAGCCTCAGTGTATTCGTACATTAAATGGGAGCGATGAGAACACAGTCCTCATGGGGGGCTTGGGAGATTAAATAAGACCCATAATTAAGCCTTCGGTAAATGTCAGAGGACATGATAATTACAGCCCATAATTGATAGCCTTCTGTCCTTTGAAAGACGTTATCTGTTTACTTTTAAGTAATGCGTTGCCTCTCCTACGTTATGAAAGTTTTAAATGCAAGATCAGAATCTGGGCATATAGTCATTACAACTGACTAGTAAGTTGGTGTTGGTTTCTATTTTCATGCGCCCTTTTCTTGTTTTTCCCCAGGTTTTGAAAGTTGTAGTAATGGTGTGATATCAAACAAAGCGCATCAGCCCTATTGCCACAGTAAACACCAGTCACCCAATTTGAATGTACCAGAACTGAACAGTATAAACATGTCAAGATCACAGCAAGTTAATAGCTTCACCAGGTATGCGATTTCCCTAGCTTTTACATCACTCTAAGCAACTGAATTACTAGCGTCATCATTTTTAATCATTTGGAAAACTTGAATTATATCGTCCCTGAGGGAGGTCGGGGAGTTCCCAAGTCCTCAGAGAATAAAAGGGTAGGGAATGCGCTCCCCAGAGCTTTCCGGTCTCCCAGGGCGCCAGCAGCCTCTTTCCCTTGTTCCTTCCTCATAGCCTGCGTCTGTCCTCCCTCTGCCGAGCTGTGAGCATACATCCCGGACTCCCTGCCTCTAGTCTTCCTGTCGGCCCTGGCCTGTACAGGCGGTCACGTGAATGCCGCCCCTGTATTTCCAGGTTAGGTCACAGTGGTGCGTTTAGTCTCTAGAAGTAACATACGATACGTTTGCGACTATTTTTTTTCTCTCTGCGTGGCTTATTTGGTGTAAATGTGTATCGGGTTTTCTGAGTTCCAAATAACTAACTTTTGACAAAGAATCTTTTTTGAAAGCCTGACTTCAGGGGGCTTTGCTTGTAGCAGCAGATGGACCTTAAGTCATTCCGTAAACCTACAGCACGAGCCCAGTGCTGAGGACCTGTCGGATGTCAGATCTCCTGCCGGGCACGGTCTCTGACTTCAGAGCGCCGTGAGAGAAGAGGTGTCCGTGTCCCGCTACTGTCACTCTGTATGTATCCGGGTTGAATATTCGTGAACCTCCAGGTTCGTGGCATGGGACCATCTGAATACGGGTTCTTCCGAAGTCAGCCTGCCCAGATCATCCAGCAGCTGGATTCACTTTGGTTCAGGACCAGTGGAATGGTAAAAAGAATACAAATGAAAAATGATGAGTAGATTTTATCAGCCTGATGATGGTTTGGTCTCACAACATGAATTGATTGATCACACCCCATTTTGGGGGGGAATGTTCAGCAGTGCACAACTTCTGCACCACAGGAGAGAGAACCTGACTAAATGGGACATAGGATTCTGGAGAAAGGCGGATGTGTGAAAATCTGTTTTTGCGAATCAGGAGAGTCATGAGAATTACCCAGATTATCTGCCCCAGGGCCAGCTAGAAGTGATGGTGTGTGGCGTTCATGGGTTCTCATGGCAGTCCTCAGACGTGGTGTGAGAAGAGTAGGAAAACCGCGGTCTTTCACAGAGGAGATTAGGGTAGTCTTTCTCGGTAGAAATGACATACTAGACAATAGGAGGTTAGAGAACTGTGTCGTAATCCAAATTCTGTACAGAATATGTAGGTAGGTGTACGTACTTTATATATAACACACCAGCACTCTGATCTCGCTAGAGGGTTCTGCCACTGTTGGTGGCTTTTTCTCTGAAATACCCCTCACGGCAGGAAGTTGCCAAAGAGACCTGTTACCTGAATTTAGGGAAGCCAGCTCACCGGAAGGGTTTGGTGACACAGCATCTTCTTTCTCTGTGTGGTGTTCGGGAAGTGAGCGAGTTTGCGAGCTGCCTGGGACCATTAACACGGTAACAGCTACTCTATGGTTGGTGAAGGCTTTCCTGACAACCCTTCCGTGAAGTAGCCGGGTTGGTACTAACTATTAAGCCCATTTTATAGATGTAGAGCCGACACCAGAAAAGTAAATGAGTTTTCGTTGTTGTCAACAGTAAATGTCAATCATTAGTAGTAAGTTGCAGAACAGTGACTGCGTCCCAGGATTTCAGACTTCCGATCATGTGCTTTTCGTATTCTATGGCATCCCCCTCCCCTGCCCTGGCACCCCATCTACAGCGTTGCTCCCTTCTCTCCTCCCCTCCCCCCTCCCACTCCCCTCCCCCTCTCCTCCCCTCCCCCCTCCCCCTCTTCCCCTCTCTCCTCTCCCCCTCTCCCCCTCTCTCCCCCTCTGTGCAAGCCTGGCTGTAAAACTGAGTTCACTTGTTACTCTTCCAGGATGATTTCCTTGGCTACATCCCTACCAAATGTGGTCGCTCCTTGTGATTAACTTTCACTGCAGTAGATCCTTTGTTTGCCCCTGGAGGGCAGAGGCTGTCTCATTGTAACCTTAGCATGGAACACACAGCATGGGCTCAGAGGCTCTTAAGTGTGTGTTGAATGAAAGAACCCCTCCCAAATACTGTATCGACTTGTCAAAAAAAGAAGTTTTAGTATATCAAGATCACTAAGAGCTATGATCTCAAGAATTTCCATTAAATTAAACATTATTTTTAAAGTTTGATTTTTTTGTTTTTAATCAGTTGTCAGAGTTCATCAAGAAACAGCTTTTCTGACTGATGGAGTCATCCTGGGGCCATTGGCCCCTTCTTCCTCGATCTGTGTCTTTTTATCTTACACGTTACACCAATAGGAACAATGCTCTCACGCGCACACACTGAAACTCACGCGCTCACCCTGAGGTGCTACCCGCAGTTACTCCTGGCAGTGTGTGCACGGAGCGCTTTTTTGCTGGTCTGCATTCAGTGTACATGCTTTTTTAATGAGAAAAGTGCATTATAATTTAAACATCTGTATTTTCATGAAGCGTTTCCTTCTGGGCTGTATAATCCCTGTCTAGATCTTCACTGGAGAGATCTTCAAGAGGAGGTGTCTTATCGTTCTTAGAGCGGGCACGCGCCCACGAGCTCGGTTTGTCCAGATACAGTTACTGGCACAAGGCTGTTCTTCAGTAAATGCGACATGAGTGAAAATGAGGAGCAACCTAAATACCCAAAATAGCATTTTTAAAATGAAGAGAAATAGCGGTGGGGGCAGGCCAGGCAGAGAGGGCCAGCCAGGGTGGTTTTCCAGATCACCACTCGCCCCTGTGGGAGGCTTTGTTTCTCAGTGGCGAGGACAGATGCCACCACGTTCAGGCCACTAAAGAATACCTCATCCTAGAAGAGACGAATATGAGGGCACAGAGGCGCGAGGTGGGATCCAGTGGGATCTGGGAATAGTTTGTTTTGAGAGGGTGGTTTTTCCCCTTTTTTGCCCTGACTGCTGGAAATGCACGCGGTGTGAGGCTGGGGACTCCCGGACAGGAGCTGGTAAGCACAGAACGAAGCGCAGGTCTGACTCGGAAATGTGGTGAGAAGCAGGTGAAAAGGAATTTGCCCATATCGATATAGTCAGAAAACCACTACGTATACTTTTTTTCTCCTTCCAGGAGTACAACTTTGTAAGGGTCAGCTGCATATTGGCCTTAAAGACATTCAAGATTTAACACCTTATTTTTGCAGATTGCTGTCGCCTTATGAAGTCAGTCTATAAGTAGGCTATGAGTAGTAATTTATTTTAAACTAAGCTATGAGGATGTGATTTCTAAAATTAGGTGTTTGTTTTTTTTTTTTTTATTTCCAGTAACGATGTGGACATGGAGACAGAGCACTACTCCAACGGGGTTGGAGAGACTTCATCCAATGGGTTCCTAAATGGTAGCTCTAAACATGACCACGAAATGGAAGATTGTGACACCGAAATGGGTCTGCAGTGATATTTCTTACATTTTTAATAAAAAATGATGACTACAAGGTTATGTTTTTACTTGTATTGATTCCCAGCTGATGAGCATAAGTAACAGTTAACGATGTATGTGCCATTGGATTTGACCAGAATACGTGTTAACGTGAACTACCTTGTGCGAGGGAGGGGGACCACTAGAGAGCGGAGGTGAAGTCCCAGCCAGCCTTCTGGACTGGGCCGTCTTCCGCTCGCTTTAGTGCTGGCGTTAGCGCGGCCGCACTCTTACTAGTGCTGTCTTGTAGGATATTTGGGGTTGGGGATATGAACGTTTTTATACTGAGTATACTATATATATATATATACACACTTCATACAGTATAACTAGTAAAGGCCACATGGGTAGAGATATTATAAATTCTGATCAGTTTCTTAAGTTCATTTAACGTGAATATATGTGTCTGTGCATAGTTCAGTGCCTGGCACATAGTAGTTGCTTCAGTATGACCCACTGTGCTCCCGGCCCCCTAAAAATTACGTGGCTGAAAGGTACCTTAGCATGCATAGTTTTATTTTGTTGGTAACTTGTGTAGTAAATTGTACCATAATGTTAAACCGTCAGTAAATTTTCCCATCAATTGGAGAATGAAAATTACTGGAGCTTAAAAATTGTTTTTTGTCTGAATTCCATGGCAACATTAGATTTCTGAGTATTTAGGGGTTAAAAGGTCCTTATTGAGGATTGTTGTTGAGGATTATGTGTTCAGTGTGTAATCCGTTTTTCAAGCAAGGGGTGTAGTTAAAAAGGTAGCCTAGTTTTCTTCTCTCAGATACCAGCACCCTCAACACTCAGAGTATCATCAGAGCGTGGTGATTGAGAGTTCTGGAGCCAGACTACCCGGATTTGGATTCTGCAGCTGCCATTTACTAGCTGTGTAACCTTGGCCAAGTTACTTAAGAGCTCAGTGCCTTGGTTCTCTTCATCTGTAAAATGGGTATGGTAATGATAGCAATCGCCTCATAGACCACTGTGAAGATTAAATGGGCTAATTTGTGAAAAGCTAGTAGGCACAAAGGAAGCACTTAGTAAATGTTAATTATCATCATCATTAGTAATTTATACGTTACAGGGATTCATACAGTTACATTATTGATCAGCGATTATTGTCAACCAAGATATATACTAAACAGTTATTTTCTCAAAGCATGTAATTAATCCTGCAATAACACAGGTGTCTTCTATGTTTTTATTGGAGTCATTTAGCTTTTCACGTGGAGGAATCCTTCTATTCCGTCTGTGCTCCGTGTCAGGGTAGCCGGAGAGGCAGTGCTGTTTTCTTCTTAGTGCTGCTTCATGTAGTTTTAGAGAATCGTGCTTAACTTTTCTTCTAAGCTTTTCCCTCATATTCCAGGGGCATCCTAAGTCAAAAGGTTGTCACCTGACTTTGGCCTGCATGCTGGAGATTAGAGCCTAGATTCTTGAGACCTAGATGAAGTATGCCGTTTAGCTGCAATGTTCCCTATTAAACGAAAAAGGAAACTGCGTATTTAAATAAACTATTAGGTAGTAGTTACTAAATGAAACGTACTAAATGTTATAAGCAATTTATGTTCATGTCTGTGTTGTACGCCATTTAATAAGATAGTGAAATACTTGTCTGTTTTGCTTATAGAAGTCGATTCGAGTCAGTTGAGACGCCAGCTGTGTGGAGGAAGTCAGGCCGCCATAGAAAGAATGATTCACTTTGGGAGAGAGCTGCAGGCCATGAGTGAGCAGCTGCGGAGAGAATGTGGCAAGAACACGGCAAATAAAAAAATGTTGAAGGTAGATTTGTTTTTCCTTCAGAGATTATAAATGTGTCAGAGGAACTAAAATTTCATTTTGTCATGCACTGAGTACTAGGAATTCTTGGTGGACTTCAGGTAAAAAGTATGGATTCGGGGTACCTGGGTGGCTCAGTTCATTAAGGATCTGACTCTTTATCTCAGCTCAGGTCTTGATCTCAGGGTCTGAGTTCAAGCCCCATAATGGGCTCTGTGCAAGGCATGAAGGCTACTTCAAAAAAAAAAAAAAGGTATAGATTCAGTCCCAGTTCTGCCACCTGTAGGCATTTTATGCCGTTTGTCAACTTACCTTAGTTTTATTTTCTTAGCTGTAAAATTGGCAGAGTCATTAGGAGACATGCGAGTTTGCTGATAAAACTACAAATTTGAGATATTTTTCTTTCCATAAACATCGTTCAGGGCTGTAGCAAATGGAGTGTGTACTGCATGGTTTTCATGTTGATCGTGATCGCTGACGCATGAGGTCATCTTTCAGAACCTCAGATAGTTAAAATACATTTTCACATCTCTTCCGGATTGATGCCTGGGATAGATGGAAGATGGCTAGAACTCCACAGTTGAGTATGTTAGTCACAATTTTGTATGTCGATTGCAGATGAATTTTCCCCTCCTGTAAGTCACCGTTGCTGTTCGTTGTAGAGATGTTGAGACTCTAAAAGTGTTTTTCCCGCACTCCTAAAAGTCCTGGCAGCCCTGCAAGTCTCTGAAATGCTAACCTAGCCGTGACGTTATTTTGTACTCCTACGTCAGCTTGGGCTCGAAGGTGATTCGGTATAAGCATTTTCTCCTGCATGTTTTAAAAGCAGTGCAAACAACAAAGGAGGGACGCGTGTGGGGTGGCCCTGAGACCGAGGCTTGGGTGGAGCGGGGAAGCGCGAGGCCTCTGCCGCCCTTCCCGACCCTGACCAAGCCCTAGTGCCGCAGTCAGCACTACCTCCCACGCGGCACCACACACGGCACCACACACGGCCTAAAAGCAGCCACCTGCACTGTAGCCTGAGTGCGGCACCTGTGTAGATGGAACACCGCCTGCTCAGCCTAGGGTGACGGGTGAAGGAGCCACCCACGTCCGTCGCCGGTCACGGTGTGACTGACGTCTTGTACTTTCAGGAGCTGGGCCTGGAGCAGCGGTGTATTCACCCTGCGTCGGGCTTCAGCCGCGGGGTCGCACAGCTGCGGTTTCTGGTGGTGACCCTGAGCTATCAAAAAAAATTTTTTTTTAATTATGGTTTTTAAGCTGAATAAAATTGGTGAAATATATAATTTAAACAGTTTTTCATTTGAAATGTCAGATCACTTGGTGGGACTGCAAACTGGTGCAGCCACTGTGAAAACAGTTTGGAGATCTCCCAAAAAATTAAAAATAGAATTACCGTATGATTCAGTAATTCCACTACTGGGTATGTACCCAAAGAATGTGAAAACCGTAATTCTAAGAGATCCACGCACCCTTGTGTTTATAAAGCAGCATTATCGACAGTGGCCAAATTATGGAAGCGGCACAAAGTGTCCATCGACAGATGAAGGGATAAGGCAGTGGGGGATGTATATATACACGCACAGTGGAATGTTACTCGGCCCTCAAAAAGAGTGAAATCTTGCCATTTGTGAGAATGTGGATGGACTTAGTATGAAGCTAAGTGAAATAAGTCAGAGAAAGACTAATACCACACGGTTTCACGCATATGTGGAATTTAAGAAATGAAACGAACAAACAAAAACAAAAAAACCAGACTCTCAAGTCTAGAGAACACACACTGCTGGTTGCCGGGCGGGGGTGGGGGTGAGATAGGTAATGGGGTCAAGGGGCGAACCTGGGATGAGTGGGGAGTGACGGGTGAGACAGGGGATGGGGGTCAAGGGCCGCACCTGGAACGAGCCCTGGGTGATGTGTAGAACTGTTGGATCACTATGTTGTAGTGATTGTAACACTATTGTAACACCGTATGTTAATTATACTTAAATTAAAAAAAAAGTAAAATAAACTAAAACCAGACATTGATATATTAGGAAAATGGCTGCCCACATGCCTTATAAGGTGAAGAATTCCTTGAGGTCAGACTAGGTCTTCACTGCACAGAGCACCTCGCTATTCATGAATGTTTATTAAGAACTTTGTTTATATGGGTTCTATTTATTGATATTTACCAAACTAGAAAT
The DNA here is from genome assembly GCA_028646485.1 of Cryptoprocta ferox. Lineage (NCBI taxonomy): Eukaryota > Metazoa > Chordata > Mammalia > Carnivora > Eupleridae > Cryptoprocta > Cryptoprocta ferox. Next base: position 128,390,106 of record CM053577.1, on the reverse strand, counting down.
TAACAGATTATTAATTTACTTACCAATAATCATAGATCCATTGAATGTTTTTAAGAAAAATAACTTCCAGAAACATTTGGAGATGGGCATTGCTTTACAGTTTTGTGAATCTCTTTAAGTACCAGGTTTAATGGAGGGGAAGTTGGATTCTCGTCTCTACATGTACACTCGATGTGTTGTGCTGTCACTGCCACCAGCCCTGTGGCCTCTGGAAACCCCGCTGTGTGGCCGTGACAGTGAGAGTGAGGCGAGAGAAAGGGTTATCTCAGTTTTATTATGAAACCAGTGTTGACGTCCCAGGACCTCCTGGAAGGATCTTAGATTGAACCCAGGTGTCTCTGGAATTATTTCAAGAACTGCTGTTTTAGGAGATATTTGGGGATACGAAATTTTTCTAAGAATTCATATGCTTTTTTACACAAGGTCATCTTGACTGTTTTCTTGTTAAAACTTTATGCTAATTGTGCATGATGAGGGAATGTGATTTATGTAGTGTCTTTGAGAGTGTAAGGTTTCACGTAATCAGCTTACTGTCTTTGATGCTGATGTGCATGAGGCTCAGAAAATGGCATTTATGGGGCCTCTTCTCAAAGACAGCCCTTGATTATATATTGAGTCATGTGAAGATGGAATTCATCTTCATCTAAGGAATGTGGATGGCTTTGATTTTGTACTTCTGACTTTCAAGCACGTGCCATCTGCTTTAAGCGACTTCCTTAATATTCTGAACTCCTTCCTTCCCCTCCCCACACTTCTCTTGATCCATGGGGGGATAAGATGACTAACTGATCCAGCGTACAAGTCCCTGAAGAACAGCTGGAGGATTTGAGGTGTTTTTTGTCATCGTTGAGAAGGTTTGGGAATTAACTCCTTTTCCTTTAATTTTTCACTTGAGGGCACGTGTGATTGTAGTGGGTATTTTTTATCTTCAGTTTTGTGTGGATCTGCGTAGGCATCTGAATCACACTTGCATCTGTAGAGAGAAAGATTCCTTTAAATGGGAAGCCAAGAGTTCCCTAAATGCTTTATTGTGCTCCCCTGAGTCGTGGGGGGCAGGCCTCGGGCGGACTGCAGGGTCGCCCATCTGCGGTAGAAATGGGGGACCGTTCCTGCAGCGCCCGCCATTTCTCTTGACCTTTCCCGGTTCTTTTCCTTTCCTCTTCTGTTCCCGGTTCCTCACTGGCCTGCGTCTGCCAGCGGCTGGTAAGACAACTACCGAGTGTGGCCGCAAGCGGCGCCCCAAGCCTCGCGGGGTGGCGGCGCGTTGCGGGAGGAGCTGGCTGTGCACAGTCCCACAGCAGGGAGCGGCCCCAGCTGGCGACCGAGGCCCACACAGAACGCCTTAGACCAGCCCTGTTGAGAAGCTGCTCCAGAGTTCAGTCCAACCACGAGTACAGTGTGGGGAGCCTCCCTCAGTGACGTCACATTTGCCCCAGAAGTTATGCCCACTGAGATTTTTTAAGTAAAAAGTAACCCATAATCTCACGATTCAGAGTGACAGTTTTGTGCCTTAAATCCCATGTGTGTATATTCCACCTAGTAGGTGTACTATTTTGTAGTGTTTTTATTGTCCTAAAAATTTACTTCCAGTTCCTGTGCATTAGTTCTCGTTAAATGGCTACATGATTCTCTCGTGTTGCCGAATCAGTTCATTTAAGCATTGCTTGATGAAGATTTTTTGCTCTAATTCAGATGCTTTAGTGAATGCCTGCATACATGTATCTTTGTTCCTTAAAATTGTAACACGGGATGGAGTCCTGGAAAGAGAATGATTGAGTCAAAGGTTAGGATTGTTGTGGCTTTTCCTGTATGTTGCTGTACTGTTTTCCAGAAACCTTCCTCCAGCTTAGCGGCGGCAGGAAGGGAAAGTGCCGGAGGTGCCCCCCCCACCCCCCGTGTTATTCTTTGGTCACCACCCTCCGTTAGGTTTCACTGCAGGATTTAAAACATGACTGTTGCTGCCTTGATCTCAGTCCCTTTGTAAAGGAAGAGTTGTCCATATTTAGGGAACCTGGTGGCATAAGCCTTTTCTTTTTTTTTTTCTTTTAAGGTTTTATTCGTTTTCTTGCTTATACCTTCACCTGACTTCCAAGCCGTGTTCCGCTGTGCTGCTGTGGGGTCCTGCTGAAGTCAAGTCTTACCCACATCAGTCCTCTAATTAAAACTCCATTGCCGTATTGGAAAAAAATTTAAGCCTTTTAGTGTGATTTGGGGACATTTTAGGATCTAAACTCCCCCCGCCCCTTACCCATCTGTGACTTTCTCTCAGCCTGTTTCCACGTAACTTGGGTCTCTGGGACTGTGACACAAGACACAACACACTGTACGTTCACAAGCAGTACACCGTACATTGTTTACATGTCCGTCTTTCCCGGGGAGTGTGGGTTCTTGGCACAAGGACTAGGTCCTGGCGATTGCTCTCTGCGCCCGGCAGCTGTGTGCAATAACTACTCAATTGTTTTGAAAGTACTAGAGCTAAATTTTAGACTTTTTTCATCTTGATATTTAGATCGGCAATTCAAAGAAGCTGTATCTTCCTAAAAGAAGTTCTATACTAGCTGTGTGCCCTTAAGTTCTCACTGCCTCAGTTTGCTTCTCTGTAAGATGGGCATAATAGTATCCACCTCCTAAGGTTATTGTGAGGATAAAATGAGATTATCCATGTTAGTGCTCGAAACATGCCTTGACCCACCCAGTATTAGTGCACGATCCATTATTACCATCATTTTCTTTTTCCATGAGGTTTTGGTTAAATCCTAGAAGCAGGTGTGAACAGAAGAATGGTCTGCCTTGAGACCTGGGCCCGCAACCCCTCTCGTTTCTGGTTGTGTGTCCACATGTATAGACCAAAGAAGACAGTTTTGTGCTGAGAAGTTTTTATGTACCAGTTGTTCCTTGAGCAGTTCTTTGGTACTTTATCTGTAGTACGGGGATGGTCCCTCCGTAGGTGGTTGTGGGTAAATTCCTTGTCTTGAGCAAAGTTCAGCGTTTAGAAATGAGGTGATTAGAGTTACCTTCCCAGGACATAGGACGTTCATGCTCTTTCCGTCAGTAAAGCGGATGGCGGGGAGCCAGGAAGTAGGACGGAGGAGCCCTGTGCGAGCCGCTGTAAGAAGCGGGTCTTGTGGTTAGCGGGTGTGTGAAGCTTCCGCCGCGTGCCCCGCGCCTGTGAGTAGCTGCAGGGGACTCAGTCTAGTGTAATGAAGAATTTTTCTCTTCAGAGACCTTTCAGCATAAAAATTGGGGCAAGCTGCGGGCCACGAATGAAACACTCGGCAGCGTAAGACGGTGGGCGAGCCGCACGTTCTCTGAGCCAGACCGCCCGGCCCTGCCGTGCGCGCAGCCCCCGCCCAGCTCCCAGGGCGCCGGCGCGGGCCGGCAGGCCCTTCCCCCGCGGCCGCGCTCCGCGCAGCAGTGAGCCGGGTCCGCCGTGAGCCGGGTCCGCGATCCGCGCTGTGAAAGTGGTGTTAACCGAATTCAGGGAGCGACACTTGGCTAAGCCCTGTTGCACGTGGGCCTGCCGAGCCGCGCCGGCGGCCGTTACTTGCCCCGCGCTCTCTGGAACACTGCTCCGGACGAGGGCATTGACCGTAGGCCAAAGGCGACGACCTCATGCACCGAGAGAGGAGAATAACGGACCAGCCGCCGTCGCGGAGCCGGCAGCGCTCCCCGCGCTCCGACGGGCCCGGGCCCCAACCCCCAGGAGGCAGAGGAGGAAGCGGCCCCTTTGTCCGCTGCCTGGCGCAGGCCGCACGGCCCGCCGGGACGCGGCTTGCGGCCCCCCGCAGCGTGCGCGCACCTCACCCCGAAGGGGGGTCACTGCCCGCGTGCCTTCCTTTAGGAAGGGGGCTCGAGGATGGTTGGAACTACCGAATGTTCCTGAAGGGAAGCCCGTTTAATTTTTCATTCCTGAGTGTGAGCCCATGACATCCAGTGACATGGGTCCAGTTCCCGCATCTGTTTAAAGACATAAACAGGCTCTGTCCTTTTACCGTCAGATTCCTCCCAGTGGTAATAAATCGTCGAGCACCTGAGGGTTTCCGTCTTGCTCTTTAATTAGGCCATTCCACCAGAATTTGTTTTAATTTTGCTGTTGGGGGGGGGGTCAGATTGGCTGTTTACAGTAAAGAAAAAGGAAAACGGATTAGGCTTTGTTGCATAATCTTGTTAAAAATACCTAGCCTCCTAGTCCTTGGGGTGAATGGGTTTAAATGTTGCAGTGGTCACCTGCCAGAAAGCTGTGTATCTTACTCGTGTTTCCACCTTGTGACTCTGGGGACCACAGAAGCTTACGTGTTTGAATTAAAAACCAAACTGCTATGTTTTCAACAGGATGCATTCAGTTTACTCGCTTACTCGGATCCTTGGAACAGCCCAGTTGGAAATCAGCTTGACCCAATTCAGAGAGAACCTGTGTGCTCAGCCCTTAACAGTGCAATATTAGGTGAGTCAGGCACCGCCTGTCCTGGACGCTCTGAATGTCTGAGCTGGGGCTTGTGCTGGGATTTGTATTTTGGGGAAACCTTCCCCTCCATCCTCTTGATTCCAAGATTAAATAGATTCAAATGGAATAACAAACACAAAGCAGGACCCTGCAATAGACCTTGGCAGGTCTGGAGAAGAGAAGGGTGCGTGCATGTTAGGGAAGCATTTCTGGACTTAGCCGCACGTGCCACAGCTTCTACTGTGCCTGGGGTACGGACACGAGGGGCCTCCAAGTGACATGCGGCTGCGCTGGCAGCACCAGCCCTTGGAGTAGCGTCCTGCTTGCATTAAAGGTCAGCAGATTCAGCCAAGCGCCCTTACCAGACGAAAGGCGGACAGCGGTGTCCGTGGTGGGACTTAGCGAGAGGGGAGCATGAAGAATAGACTTTCTCTGATTTCTGTAACATCCCCTGCATTTATATATAAATTCTACAGGGTGGTTTACGTAAAACTGTTTTCTCCGGGAGAGTCTTTTCAAAGGTAATTTGAAGAAGAGTGGCTTTTAACCTGACTTGAGAATCTAATTCCCAGGGTGAAACGAGACTGCACTTTAGAGTCTTCTCTTCCGCTTGGCCCTGTTAGGTTGGGAGCTTTTAGCAGCGTGTTGCAGACCGTTTCTGGGGCACGAGAGCACTGCCGCAAAGAGCAGGGTGACCTGTGGCGGGCCAGGGCTCGAATGGCGAGACTGCAAAGGAAGCAGGTGTTCGTATACGAGCCTTCTTCCGTGTTATTTGCTCTTACAAAGTTCATTGCAGTTGACGCTTCAACAACATGGGGGATGGGACGCCAGTCCTCCCCACCCTGGCACAAAACTTTGCATCTAACTTTTGACTCCCCCAAATTTAACTACCGGTACCCTACTGCTGGCTGTGAGCCCTGCCAAGAACAGGAGCCCGTGACGGACCCAGATGTGGTGTGTCACGTGTGTTGTGTTGTGGATTCTTATGTTAACGCTGGAGGTGAAGAAAACCAGGAGGGCAAAGCCAGCTCCGTTCCTGGACAGAAAGCCCACATGGAAACGGGTCTGTGTAGTTCAAACCTGTTTCTCAAGGGTGAACTGGTAGCTCTTTGTGTTAAGGTAGAATAGTGGGGGGTTTGCATATTAACATTAAGGGAAAAAGCATCTTCAGTGGTGTTTCTGTAAGTTTAGAATTCGTATATAATCACGTGAATTTTCCTTGGTTAACGTGTTGTATTCTCTTTGGTTATATGAAATCCGTTTAGGTCTGTTGGTAAAAACAACTCCGTAGTAACGCGATCGTAGGGTAAATTATGATCTACTGTTACGGTCTTTTTGAAGTTACTACAGCCTTCATATTTAGATATCGTATTTGTAAAGAGTTTTTGAAGTAACCAGTTTTCTTAAAATAGATTTTTCTATCGAGTTCTTCAAGGTAATTGTGTTAAATTCCGTAGGGCCACTCTGCAGGATCTGGGTACCCCTACCCTGCTACGTAGTATGTAGGCTCAGCTGTCCCTAGTACCTAAGCTTCTGTTCGTAGGAGTCCTGCAGAATTCATGACAGGCTTGTTATTATTATTATTTCTTTTATAGTTGATTGTCAAGTTGGTTTCCATATAACACCCCGTGCTCTTCCCCACAGGTGCCCTCCTTCATGCCCATCACGCCCCTTTACCTCCCCCCCCCCCTTCCGCCCTCCGTTCTCAGTATTCAAGAGTCTCTCATGATTTCATGACAGGCTTATTATTAAATTGCTGTGGACGAATATGTGCCTACTTACACATACCATGCTATTTTATGTAGTATCATCCATGATTAGTGCTTGAAGTTGTTACATATTAATTGTGTGTAATTCCTACCAGTTCCGTATCCAAAACCTTTAAAGCTGCTTCTGCCCACATGCCTCCCGCTGCTCATCTTCCAGCAAGGTTACTTCCCTGTGAACCATCGAGACATTTTTTTTTAAATGTTTTATTTAGTTTTGAGAGAGAGACAGAGCGCGAGCAGGGAAGGGGCAGAGAGAGAGGGAGACACAGAATCTGAAGCAGGCTCCAGGCTCCGAGCTGTCAGCACAGAGCCCGACGTGGGGCTCGAACTCACGAACCATGAGATCGTGACCTGAGCCAAAGTCGGCCGCTTAATCGACTGAGCCCCCCAGGCGCCCCTCAAGAGATGTTTCTGAAACAAAGCTTCCTTTTCCATTTTTATCCCTTTTTATGTTGACTTGGTATAAAAATCCAATGTTCTGGACTGAAGATGGAACTATAAAGTCCGTCCTGCTGAGAGCTGCATCACCATCGAAGTTCAGCTAAATAATGTCTCACCCAATAGCCAGGACTTGATTAATCCTAAGCCACAGACCACTTTTCAAATCGTACTTTCTCACCGATCTGTGTACCTTTTCTTGCAGATTTCCATTCCTAAAATTCTCTTGATCTATTTTTTCTTCTCTTGGACCTTTAAATCCTGAATTGGCTTCCTTTATTTTTTTGTGCCATTCCTTATGGAACTTTTCTTTCTCCCACCACGTTGCAACCTTGGAATCAAAAGTAGAATTAAATTGGGACACCCGGTGGCTCGGTTGGTTGAGCGTCCGACTCCTTGATTTCAGCTCAGGTCCTGATCCCTGGGTCATGGGATCGAGCCCCGTGTTGGGCTCTGCACTCAGCAGCATGGAGCCTGCTTGGGATTCTCTCTCCCCCGCCTCACGTGCACACGCTCTCCCTCCAGAATAACAGACTTAAGTCGTACGGAGCCGTGCCGGCCAGTATCCTGGGTTTTGCCCTTTGTTGTCCACTGTGCCTACAAAAGATGAGTAATTTTATTAATTGGGAATCTACACAAACAACATTTGCACATCTCCACCCAGGGAGAGGTCACCAGCTTCTAGGAACTTGGCCACTTTCACCAGTAGTTCGTTTTTTTTTTCATTTCTGGCAAAGAGCACATTCTGATGATTAACTACATTTGTACCGTCACTATCTGACGGACTTCTCGTATGGCAGTTTAAAAAATACTTTGATCCACCAACTGTAAATTCACTCCCTCCAAGGGTATAGGGTGGTTTTGCTTTCCTTTGTCTTGTCTCCCGGCCACCATCACAATGTGCTCCCTAGGAACCCAGGTACCATTCACCAATACACCTTGGAGACATTAGGCAGCCTCTGCTGGGTTCTGTCCCCAGCAGGGGAGGAGGAGGAGTCCATCAGTGGAACTTTTACTGAAAGCCCAGAGTCTTTTTCCTGTTAAGTCAGCTGCCTTAAGTTAAAGAGAAATACTGACTAGTCCCTTAACTCCCCACTGTAAACATCAGGTGAGAAATGACATCTTTCCCATCATAGTTAATATGGAAGTTTTTGAGTATCTAATTCTGCAAGAATTTTCCTTCATAGGCGAATACTTGGTACCCTTACTACCTAGTCTGAGTAGCAGGGCCCCAAGACCTCAATCATTTGCTTAAAAATTACCGTTGCTAGTTAGGTGATAGCAGTCTCGGCACCGGTAAGTTTTCAAGTAATGCAGTATTTTCCCGGTTGAGAAGTCTTTGGAAAATGTCTTGCTAATTGCTGTTTCCCTGTTTAATCATCTTTCCTCAGAAACCCACAATCTGCCAAAGCAACCTCCACTCGCCCTAGCAATGGGCCAGGCCACACAATGTCTCGGACTGATGGCTCGATCCGGAATTGGATCCTGTGCGTTTGCCACAGTGGAAGACTACCTACATTAGCTATGCATTTAAGGAGCTCACACGTATATTGTGGCGTATAGTCAACCTGGAAGAGTAGACCAGCTCTGCTGATTTGAAATTTAGATTTTTTTAATTATGTACTGGGGACAGGTTTTTGTCGCTTTACATTGCTTCCTAGTTTACAGCATGATGCAAATGATTTTCTAACTTGGTGTTAGGAGAAATTATTTTCCATCTTTAACCTCTTAGTTATCTAAGAGTTAAATATTACTGAATTTCAGACGTTCAAATTGATCATCACAAATCCTTTAAAACAATTACCTAAAAGAAACCAAAAAATCCTGCCGCCTTTGTTTGGGGGAGAGGGGGGAAGGAAACGGAACCAGTCGTGTTTGTGTTAGCATGTGGGTGATGTAAACTTCAATTTGGGAGAGGCTCCGACCCCCGCTCCCATATAAGCATTCAATCAGTGTAACTTGCAAAACGCATAAACATCCGACAGTTTGAATTTATAGTGTTGATGGAAGAAATCATTTTTAATGTGTACTGTAAAACTTGAAATACTCAGGAGCTGAGTGAATATGTTTGTTGCTACTTACAATCCCGACCTGTTAGTCCCAGTAGTTTTGTTTTAACATGGTCTTTTTCAACTTTGTTTCCTGTTTAACTACAGACGACTTCTGTTGTAGACTCACAAGTTTAACTGTTGTATTATAACAGTATTACATGTCAACAGTGTGGTTATGACCTTTATTTATATAAAAACCAAATATTTAGTCAATTTACCGTGTCTTAATTTAATCTTTGTACACCTTCCATTTTTAAGTGCTTAAATGAGTACTATATTGCAATAAAAATGTAGTGATATAATTAACCAGCCATTAAAAATTTACTATTACAGATACGGGAGTGTCAATTGAATTTATATATGAGGTACCTGCACACCTCTGACTAATACACAATTAGAGCAGTTAAAAGGAATGGTTCCCACTATAAACCTGAGTTCTACAACGCAAGACGGCCTTCAGTTTACTTGGCCTCCCTAGATTAGAGTCAAGCCTGCCGCAGTGGGTGCTGCAGAAAGGAAAGAGGAACTTCATCTCCTGCTGTTGTGACTACAGTAATAACGATGGCATGTGGCTTGCCACCAAAGCAAAGCCTCCCAAACCGGGTACAAGTGACACTTAGCCAGATGACGTGGTGATCTTGGTTAACTTTGCACCGAGGCTTCAGTCTTCCTCAAGAAATATTGATGACACCGAGCTACTGAGCTGTCCGCTCCTTCCAGCCTGTTCCGTGGCCTAGGAGGGGATTTCTCAAAGCACCAACACAGCCGCAGGACGAAGCCGGGAGCGGCTGCCGCTGAGAACGCCCCAGCCGCCCCCGGGCACCCGACACTGCGGGGTGGAAGACGCGCTTTCCAGTAAACGCACAATCGCTCACAGGAAGGGAAACCATTCTCCTGAACCGTTTTTGCTTCCAGTGTCGCCCTCAAACGAGGCAGGACTGTCCTCGGGAAGGATGAAAGGGGAAGGGGTAATTCGCCCAACAGACCTAGGACTGCTGCAAGAACCCTTCACAACTCTTTATAAATGGTTTATTAGATTTTGTAAAGAGCATTGTCTATACCAAATGACTAAGTTCTATACATACAAGTTCTCATTCTTCATTCGTTTGATTTACTTAGAAGTTTTCATCTTTCTCATCATCCACCGTCTTTTAAACCTCTTGGCATTTTGTTTTTTCTGGGTTCCTGGAATAGGAAATTTTGTGCAGTAAGAATATTAGATCTGAAATTCCCAAGAAACAATTCCAAAGTTTTCAAGATCCTATGACTATAAATAATAAAATTAGGTCTATTAAATCAAATTGTACAGTAGATCTACCACACTGATCTATACTTTAGAACCAACTTTAAGATATGAATACAGAAGCCATTATAAGGAAAGCCCGGATACGTCACGATTATCTAAGTATTTACTACCTCCTTAGAAAGTATCTTTTCAATATATAAAAACTAGTAAGAGAACAGAGCTGGTTCTTACCCCAAGCACTATTCAGAAAGTGGGCTGCAGCCTTTTTCACTGGTAACCTCTTATTTTCAAGAGACAGGAACTTATTTACTAGAAAAGAGAATTACTTATCACTTCTTTGTTTGATTTGTAGTAAAGTGAGAGAAACAATCTGTAAAGAAATTACCAGTAGTTCTGTTTGTTCCTGGGCCATATAAAGAATTCTGTATAAAGGCTTTCGCTGCTTGTTGCCTTGAATCTCTCAGATCTTGATCTTTTAGCCTTAGAGCCAAGTAGCTTTTATTCTGGCTGGTGACCAACACAAAAAGGTCAAAATGAGCAAATCTGATAACATGCTTAGTTTGAAAATAAAAAGTGTTTTGTTAAAGTGAAAAAAACCCCAAAATCCTAGTTTTCTGTATGCGCAGATCATGAGTAAAACGACATCACTGGGCTACTTTACTACAAATAGACTACCATTCATATTTTAGAAGGCAAAGGTTTTATTTTTATGTAAGTATCAGAATGCCCTCCCCTCCCCGCCTTAGAAGACGTAATCTGTAAGAAAATATTTCCCCCCATGAGCCAACACTCTCAAGTCAGCTTACATTCTCTGTGAAAAGAAGACCCTTACCCGACAGACTGTACTTTCTGTAATTTAGCTTTTTTGGAATCACTTCCTTTTTCACAGTCTTCATTGTTCTGCACATTCGCTAAAAAAAAAAAAAAAAAGAGTTTATGTACATAAAATAAAGCAGAACATTTACCGGACTGCACTTTAAACATGCAGTAGCACCAATTTGGATGCAATCTTTATTTGTAAGAAATAGAACAGGCCCAAGCTACACTTGGCCAGGCCTGTTCCCACACACTCTCGGGGCCAAACATTTGGCTGCAAATATCTGCAAATGCACTTGACACTTAGAAGTTATTTAAATGAGAATAGTTCATACCTTCTTTCAACTTCCCTGATGATTTCTTTATGCTAAGGAAGAACAATAAAAATACTGATTGGTATGGCAGACAGCAAAGATCACTGCACTTGTGAACACAACTTCATCTGCCTTTACAAAGATCTCCCCCGTTCATTACCACCCTCCTCAGTTTTCACTCAGGATCTTTAGGCAGCCTTGGAAAGCAGAAGTCCGTCTCCAGTGCACTGCTACCAGTTCCCAAACGAGTACATACTAGGATGGGGGTGTCTTCTCAGAAGTGAAGACCTCAAAGCCTGTGAGCACACTCCGGGAGAAGCAGACTGCTGTGGTTAACAGTGAAGTGAAAGACTTCAGAGAAAGGGAGTTCTGTAATTCAGTATTCAGAATACAAAGTGAGAGGTGGGAGGACTGCCTCGTTTTACCTGGAGGAACCACAGACGAGGAAGTCCACTGGTGGGACACAGACCAGGATGGAGACCAGGACTGGCCTGGAGGAGCAGCGGTCTAACGGAGACACCAGTGTAAGCCGACAAAACACACAGGACACTCCCCGTGTGCGCAAACGCTTGTGCAGAAGAAAAGGTACACTAAGGCAGTGATGAGGTGGGGGGAGTAAGAGGAGGAGGTGAGAGCGGAGCTGGGTTTTTAAAGCGGAAAGGGGAGTGTGCCACCAGAGACAATTGTTGGGATGTTTCATATATTCAGAATTTGAACAGCTCTTTGGAAAAGTCTTTTACTGAAAATTTTGAGAACCATGGCCTAGGCAAGAAATAAAGGACTGGGGCATCTGGGAGACTGTCCATTAAGCGACTGACTCCGCTCAGGTCTTGATCCCAGGGTTGTGGGATGGAGTCCCATGTCAGACTCCTGAGATTGTCCCTCTCCCTGCCCCTCCCCTATTCGCACCGTCTCTTAATAAACATTTAAAAAAGAATGAACTACAGGACTAAATTTTTTTAATGTTTATTTATTATTGAGACAGAAACAGAGCATGAGCAGGGGAGGGGCAGAGAGAGAGGGAGACACAGAATCCGGAGAAGGCTCCAGGTTCTGAGCTATCAGCACAGAGCCCAACACGGGGTTCGAACCCACGAACCGTGAGATCATGACCTGAGCGGAAGTCGGCTGCTTAACCGACTGAGCCACGCAGGCGCCCCAGGACTAAACTTCCGAACTTAAAGCAGTTAGGAGGGGCCAGGAGAATATTAAAAAAAAAAAAAAATTACCAAATACCCAGAAGCCTAAATTTATTACGGTTTGATTCCAAGGGATAGAAGAGGACGAGAACTACTGCACTGGCCTCTGAACATTTGGCACAGGGCCCGGCCACTAGGTGACAGGAATGAAGCAGCAGGACAGGCTGGGAGCAGCCGAGGCAGGCGTGGGACCAGAGTCTCCAGAGCCTGCGGGTAGGTCTGCTCCTGCCCCAAATCCTACAGTTCAGGATGTCATTTTATTCACCGCTGTCTTCCCTGACCTTAGGGCAGTGACAGGAGCACCACCATCCCAACTGAACACCCTGGAGTAACTCGGAGGCTAGAGGTAGCTTTGGGGATGAACAAAAAGAAGTGGCAGGGGCGCCTGGGCAGCTCGGTGGGTTAAGCGTCGACTTCAGCTCAGGTCATGATCTCACGGTCTGAGTTCAAGCCCCGCTTAGGGCTCTGTGCTGACAGCTCAGAGCCTGGAGCTTGCTTCCGATTAGGTGTCTCCCTCTCTGCCCCGCCCCGCTCGCTCTGTCAAAAATAAACATTAATTTTTTTAAAAAAGTAAAAGCCAAAAGCGCAGTTAATTCCCTCCGCCTTTCCCGCCAAATCCAGCTACCTGCTGTGTAGCTTTTGGTTTCAGCTCTTGATTATGTGGATTCCAACGAACGTGCTTACCAGCATCTAATCCAAAGACGTATGTAAGCCCGGCGTAGGTAACAAGGATCCATTACTTACCTAGTCGGTCCAGCGGTAGTTAACTTCTCTAGAATGTTCTCTGGAAGGAGTTTTCTTTTCTGAGATTAAAACATTGAAAAGTTAATCAGAGGTGAGGTACATGACCACATGCCCTGGGCCGCTTCTCACGATTCTGACGCTTAAGGACCTCTTTCCATCTAGACCAATAAACGAATGCGGCGGGACCCTGCCCCCGCGCTACCTCTAAGCTGTGGACAGACTGGGCCCACGAAGCTCAGGACCCGTCCCACATTCCCGGGGAGCCTGTCCCCTGTCTCCCAGCCCCGAGGTCACCGCTCTATGATGAGCGCAATGAGGTCGCGTCCACCCGGAGTCGGTTCCCTGCGGCCAGTGTGCCCAACGTTAGCCGGCAAAGCGACGATGTTCCGGGGGCAGCCCTCAGGTCGCCAGGCACCGCGGCAGCCCAGCGTCGGGTAGAGAAACCACCTCCGCGAGGCTAAACGGCCAGGCGTGTCGCGGCGAGCGGGAGCAAGGGGGGGAACCCCGTGACCTCCCGCTCCCGACTCTGCCCACTCCCCCTGGCAATCGGCGGGCAGCAGAGAGCCGCGGGCGCCTGCGCTCTGGCCGCTGTCCCAAGTACTGGCGCCTTTCGCCGCCCGCTGGTCCCCCCAGTGCCGCCGCCCAACTCGGGAGTCCGGCCCGGGCCGGGGGGAGGGGGGGTTAAAAAGGAGGCCGCCTTCCCTAGCCTCTAACCTTCTGTTCGATGAACAGCTCCTCGCGCCGCTTCCGCTTCTCCTTCAGGAGCGTTTTGTCCCTGAGACAGAGAGTGACAAGTCAGTGCGGGGTGACACGCGCGGGCCGGGAAGGGGCGGTCCCCCCGGGCGGCTGCGGGCTCCGAACCTGCGCACCGACTCCCGCACCCGCCGCTCCTCCTCCCGTGCTTCCGCCTGGGCGCTGGCGAAAGTCAGCTCCTCCGGGGCCTCGTCGTCGAACCCGTCGTCCCCTTCCTCGTCGTCCTCCTCCAGCGGCTCCGCAGCCGCGCCGCTGCTGGGCTGCCCGAGCAACAGTCCGTGCTCCGCGGCCGCCTCCTCCTCCTCCTCCTCCTCCTCCTCCTCCTCCTCGGAGACGGGCTGGCCCTCGTCCACCATCGCCGACGCCGGGACGCGCGACGCGCGCGGCCGCAGCTGCACCATGGCCCGCGCAGCGCCCGACCGCCTGGCCTCTGACCCGGAAGCGCCGCGTAAGCGCCGCGTGACGCAAAGAGCAAGCGCCGCGAGTTTGCCCGCCCACTGCGGGGGCAGATGCGAAGACGGCGGCGCATGCGCAGAACCAGGAGGGGCGTGGCCTAAGGAGAGCCGGCGGTGTTTCCTTCCTTGCTCTAGGAGGTTTTCCTCGCCTGGGATTCCGCCCGGATTCCCCTCCGCCCCGCGGCAGTGGCCAGCGCTCCGGCTGAAAGAGCGGGCGGCGATGGGGCTGGTCCCATCGGGACCACCTCCTCCGCGGGGGAGGCTGACGGCAGGATCGCCTGGGTCCCCGCTCCTCCGGTCCGGCTAACACGGGTTTATGCCGGCCGGTGCCCAGAGACCTGTGACCGCCAGCCCCCGCGGCCCTGCCGAGCTCGGGGATCCACCTGGTCCTGCTAACCCGAAAAGTAAAACTGCCAGTTGTTTTCCCAGCGAAAAATGGGTTTTTTCGGGCATAGTAGAGAGTTGCAATCCCAGGCCAGCGGGCAGCAAGCAAAACCATAAGCGAGTACCCCCAGAGGTGTGGGTCCCTCTTTCTATAAAGTAATGGGAGCACTTGAGAGGGGCTGTTACAAACGAAAAGGCCATAGGAGTAAACTGGGAGTTCAAACTACAGTGGCTTCTCATTGGGCGAGGTGTCACGGCTGTCATTGGCTGGGCTGCTGCCGGGGAAAGAGGAAAGCCTTTCTTCCTCCAGTGGGCGTTAATAAAACCATATACACCAGCAGCGTCCACTATCGCCTCCTGTTGGATTTGCAATTAAGGGCAAGCGGTAGAGGGTGAGACCTCCCTTGCCCAACTTCCCAACTCCATTTTGGCGAGGTTTCCCTTTATTAATGTTCACACTCAATCCACTTAATCAGTATTTGTAGATCCAGCTCCCTTCACTCCCCACACCCCCAAAGAAGTGGCTTTTCGAAGGGAAGTCTTGTGTGGTAGCAACAGGACCTCGATGCCTCCCAGTCGGTCCTTCGGTCACTGACCGGAACAAGTCGACAGATGCAGGGTTAAATCGATCCTCAGCACCAACGTCAGCCACCAGGTTTCCCTGACCACCTGCCCCCCCCCTCCCCGGACTGTCCATGCCTTGCGTTCATCATTGTTCATCAACACCACTCCTGACAGCTGATCGTGGGGCACCCCTATTAGGACGTAAGCTCTGGTCTGGTTCCCTGCTTTAACCCAGGACCCTCGAACAGTGGCCGGTCCGTCGCAAATCCGGAATCCGGTGGAAGAACGACTTCACCATTACGTAGTGAATGCAACCCGAGCACCGTTTATATTCCCCGCCTCCGGGCATATACGTTGGAATATACGGTCCTTCCTGAATCTGTGCTTATTTCTCCCGCTCATTACACAACACCAAACGATTGGTCACTCTCCGAACGAACCAAGCTGTTTCACACTTGCCATGCATTTCTACAGGCTGTTTCCTTTTCTGATATTCCTGCACGCGGGACTATTTATACTTCAAAAACTGCCGCGGAGGCCGACTGCCTCTTAAAGCACCTTAACATCTACCCCATCCCTGCTCCACGCATCGCTAATTGCATTCCCCCTGCACCTTGCACAACTACTTCACTGTAGTTGCCACACTGTAAAATAGTTTACCCAACAGTTGTCCCAACCCTTCTGTGGACTCCATGAGAGTAAGGTCCGTAGCTTGCTGATCGTCTTATTTCTAATGTCTATCACACAGTAGACATTCAGTAAATACGTAATTGAATTAAAGTCGGCCGCTTAACCCACTGAGCCACCCAGGTGCCCCATGATTTTCTACTTGATGCTACTTTTATCTTCTTTCCTCGCATGACTTCTGGTTGCAGAGTTATCGCACACACGGTGAGGTAAGACAGCCAAACAAGGAAAACACCGGAAAGGAAAAGCCCGCAACAAAGACATCTCTTGGCGGTAACATCTTTATACAATAAATCACCTACTGTAGAGAGTGACTTTATTTTCCACCAAAACTGGACGAGAATCAGAAATACCAAGGTTTTGCCCCTGTACTGCTCTCTACCCAGGTAGCAACAATATGATCAGCACAATTACTTCTTTAAAAAGATAATCTACTCACCCAAAATTTCCCCTTCCAATAACCAACCAAACGCATAAGAGATATCTTGTGTTTTAAGTTCACACAAAATAACACGCATTAACTGTACTATTCACTGACTTCTCCTCCTACCTACGTTTGCCGTTGTTCCTTCTAAACCCCCATCACTTATCATCAGATGGGATTCCAGCCAGGGAGTCGGAGGTTGTTTCTAGATTTTCTAACATTTAGCTCACCATCGCCATGATTGTTTCTTCTCTGTTTGTACCTAGATGTACTACAATGTCTTCTTCCCCCAGGACAATTAAGACTCGTTTTCAGATTCATGAGGAGCAAGGGCTTCAGGAAGAGTGGTACCACACGGCCCCTGGAAATGAAACCTGAAATAGGACAAAGACAGCAGAGTTAGGAGCAAAATGAACACACGACTTCAGCCAGTGACACGTTTCTTGGTTGCATCCAAAGGAAAACCCCAACTCTCACAAATATGGTACTGTGAACTTTGTTCCCACTCTTTTCAAACAAGCTTCTGACAAGTCTAGATGTAGACATTTCATTACAGGGCGGCCACAGAAATCAAGGGAATTTAGGAAAGCAAACTTCCTAGAATGTAGGTGCTATAAACACAAATTTTATTTTAAGGGGTGGGGAGACATAATTGTAATATGCATTTTATGACTGTATTGCCAACCTCATAACAGAAACTCTAAGTTTTACGAAATCTACATACTATATTAAAGGCACATTCTCATGCACTAAAGACAAGAGAGGGGCGCTGGGGTGGCTCAGTCAGTTAAGCATCCGACTTCGGCTCAGGCCATGATCTCACGGTTCATGGGTTCGAGCCCCGCGTCGGGCTCTGTGCTGACGGCTCAGAGCCTGGAGCCTGCTTCAGATTCTGTGTCTCCCTCTGTCTCTCTGTCCCTCCCCTGCTTCTCTCTCTCACTCTCTCTCTCAAAAATAAACAAACATTAAAAAAAATTAGAAGAAAAATAACCTCATGTACCACACCGACCGTGAACATTTTAGCTGAACAGGTCTCTCAAGCCATTCACTGGACTTCACGACTGACTTACATATAGTCAGAAAGGAAAAACAAGCACACAAAAAGAGACAAGCGCAAGGAGAAAGAAGAGCAATTAATGATTTCTGCTTCCTTCGAGGAAAAACACAACAGGAAAAAAAAAACTCAACTCTGAATGCAGGATTCAGAGGATCTTGTGAAAATAGGATTTTCCGGGATATTAACAAGAAAACCAACTGAGCACAATTAAAAATGGAAAAAGCACGTGCTCAATGTAATTCATCGTTCATATTGTTTATTTTTTTTTTTAATTTTTGAAAATGTTTATTTACTTAGAGACAGCCAGCCAGGAGAAGGGCAGAGAGCGAGAGAGAAGGAGAGAGGAGAATCCCAAGCAGGCTCCATGCGGCCAGCACAGAGCCCAGTGCGGGGCCCGATCTCACGAATTGTGAGATGATGACATGAGCTGAAACCCAAATTGGATGCTTAATTGACTGAGCCACCCAGGCGCCCCATATTGCTACTGTTGACAGAACACAAATCATGAACGACTTAGATCTCAAATAGTCTTGTCTCTGGACAGAGAGCTGCTAACGGATGTCCCCAACCAAGTGACATCTCCACGTCTTCTGCCACCTACAGTATGTTGAACACTGGCTGCCAGAAAGCTCCTCACCTGCACAGTTACGGCCCCTTGAGGACCTTCCAAAAATTATAGCCAGGCATGGAGAACTTTCAGGGAATCCCCACAGCCTCAACTTCCACGTGTTTTCCTTCCTAAGAAAGTTAGGAAGGAACTTTCTTAAGAATAATTGCAAATAGAAAACAGTATTTTGGGGACGCCTGGGTGGCTCCGTTGATTGAGCATCTGACTTCGGCTCAGGGCATGATCTCACAGATCTTGAGCTCGAGCCCCACGTCAGGCTCTGTGCTGATAGCTCAGAGCCTGGAGCTTGCTTCTGATTCTGTGTCTCCCTCTCTCTCTGTCCCTTTCCTGGTTGCACTCTCTCTCTCTCTCTCTCTCTCAAAAATAAATAAACATTAAAAACATTAAATAAAGGAAAGAAAACAGTATTTTTTTCCCAGGACCAGCTGCCATAACAGCCCCCTTGCTGTTATGAGTGACTACTGCTTTTTTTTTTTTTTTTAACTCGGAGAGGAATTTTGTCCTCTAAAATCATAAACTACCTGAAACTTCTGTTGGAAATGACAGCGGTAAAGGATAAATGTGCTTGGAGGATCTAAGTCACTTTGCTGCTGAGCAGCAAGGTTGACTTCCAATCCCGGTGCAGACCTTCAGAGAAGGGGCATCTGGACACAGCGGTCCACGCCTACCTTCACAGGACCCTGTGCCCCTGCTGCCAGCCAGCCCGCACTTGACCCCCTTCCGCACAGCTCCGCTTGCTGTTTGGTCTCCCCAAAACAGCTTTATTGAAGTTTCACCTAAACTCCACCCTCCCTCCAGATCCTATAGGAACTACACCTTTTCCTTGGTCTGGGGACACGCGCCACGTCCCTCTGGGATGCAGCGTCCCTCATTTGCAGAGAGCCGGTAACCCTGATCTGACCGCAGATTTGTTTCCGGTGCCTGTAGGTGGATCGGGCAGCAATAACATCAACTGTCTCCCTCTTTTTATTTTTTTTTAAAGTTTATTTATTTATCTTGAGAGAGAGAGAGCAGAAGCAAGGGAGGGGCAGAGAGAGGGAGAGACAACTCCAAGCAGGCTCGAACTCACGAACCGCGAGATCATGACCTGAGCCGAAGTCGGACGCTTACCCGACTGAGCCACCCCAGCAGCCCGAACTGTCTCCTTCTAACACTTATCCAGGGACACATGAACTAATCCAAAAATTTCATGTCCTGTGCATCTATTAAGAGGTGGATTTCGGGGCACCTGGGTTAAGCGACTTTGGCTCAGGTCATGATCTCGCAGTTCGTGAGTTCGAGCCCCGCGTCAGGCTCTGTGCTGACAGCTCGGAGCCTGGAGCCTGCTTCAGACTCTGTGTCTCCCTCTCTCTGACCCTGCCTCGCTCCTGCTCTGTCTCTCAAAAATAAGTAAAACATGAAAAGATGCATTTCCAATAAAATTTCACTTTTATGGAAATGTTAATCAAAATTTATTATTTATCTGTTGTTTTTAACAGCTATACCACGAATTACTGTAGTGATAATTCAATCTGGAGAAATTTTTTAATGACCATTTTTTAAGTTTTAAGGAAATTGAAAATAAAAGATTCATATCATGTGCTGCAGAAATATAGTTAACGAAGATTTTTAGGCATATGAGTATATTACATTAATATAAATTTCTGTAGTGAAAGTAGAGTGGAAAATACAAATTCAAAGAGAAGAAGAAGAAAATGTGAAGGTTGTTAAAAAAAAAAAAGGGAGCACCTGACTGTCTCAGTCAGCTAAACATGTGACCTTGATTGTGGCTCCGGTCATGATCTCACGGTTCATGGGTTCGAGCCCCGCATCGGGCTCTGTGCTGACAGCTCAGAGCCTGGAGCCTGTTTCAGATTCTGTGTCTCCCTCTCTCTCTCTGCCCCTCCCCCGCTCCCACTCTGTCTCTCTGTCTCTCTCGCTCTCAAAAATAAACATTAAAATAAATAAATAAAACCATGATAATGGCGGATTTTCTTAAGAATGCATTTTATTATAAAATGTCAGTATTTTATTTCTAATACACCTAGAATCACATGGTTTTCAACCACAGTAAAACCTTGATTTGTGAGCATAATTTGTTCCAGAAACATGCTTATAATCGAAAGCACTCATGTATCAAAGTGAATTTCAAGAACCATTGGCTCAGTTGTGATCATGGGACGTCTGGCATCATGTATGACTCGTATTGCATGACATCGCTCATTTATCAAGTTAAAGTTTATTAGAAACATTTGCTCATCTTGCAGAACACTCCAAAACAAGTTACTCGTGATCCAAGGTTTTACTGCATTCCGATACAAAATTTCAGATGTCAAGTTTAAAAATGTGAAAGAGTTATGTGAACAAAAGTGCTTGAAGACTCATGTAGCACTACCACCACCCCCACTGCCCCCCAGCAGCAGGGTCCCCGGGTCCACTGTGTTTGTTCCGGCATGTGTTCATGCCCCTTCTAATGGTTAATGTAATTATCTCCTTTAAGTAAAAATTGTGCAATAAATCTCCAAAATATAATTGTTAAGGGAGGGTTATTCCTAGGGAAATTTGTTGTACACTTTGGAAAGGCACGGCAGGTCCCTAAAAATAATTCTGTTAAATTAACGTAGGTGGGAAAGACTAGGGAGGAGGCCTGCTTCACAAATTTATTTTCCATAAGTTCCTGTTCCACTTTTAAGAAGCAAAAAAAAAAGGGGGGGGGCAGAAAAATACCCAAACCAGAGGTTGTAATCCAGTGTCTTCCAAGACTCCCTGATGAGAAGGGTCACCTGGCCCACTGGTCAAATAATACAAACAGTCCTCTCGCCCTGGAAATTCTGATTCAGGATGTCTAGACCAGTGCCTTGGGATTTGATTGTGGTTTTGATTGTTTCGTTTTACAAACTAAGGGTTAGGGTGATTTTTATCTGCAGGGGCTTTGGGAGGGGGGGGGACGCTGGGAGGATTAAGAGCATGATTCATGCAAGAAAGGCGAACTGCATAATCAGCAGGGCCCCGCTCAGAGAAAAGGCCTTCGGCTCCGTCCAGCAAAGCGAAACAAACCAGATGAACGCACGGTTTTGCTCTAAATGCAAATATTTTTAATTAAATAAAATTAAATCCCATTGGGCATCTTTAAGCATATTTTACGAAGCCATATATGTGCACCTTTTCAATCGTTCTTACTTTGAATGACTTTTTGATGAACAGACCAACTAGGAGCCGAACTGCATGAAGCAAGATTAGTGCCCCTCCTACCCACCCTCAGTCCTGCCAGGCAAGGCATCGGACTCTTACCCACGGTGGCCAACCATACTTTAAAAGTGTACTCCTGGCACTCTTGATGAGCAAATACATAATTAAAAGCAATTTATAAAACCATTTTCAAAAACTATTTTTTAACATTTATTCATTTTTGAGAGAGAGAGACAGAGCATGAGCCGGGGACGGGCAGAGAGAGAGGGAGACACAGAATCCGAAGCAGGCTCCAGGCTCTGAGCTGTCAGCACAGCTTGAATGGGGGGCTCGAACTTGCGGAGCGCGAGATCATGACCTGAGCTGAAGTCGGGTGCTTAGCCGACTGAGCCACCCCGGCGCCTCCATAAAACCACTTTCTAGCTAAGAACTCCTTAGACTTATAAATGCTACTGGCAGTTCGCTTTCCTTCGTCCCCCATGGAAAACATGTTACTTCCTGACCTCACTGACCACCTCTTCACCCTCCCTCCTACTCTGGCCACACTGACCTCAGTGCTGGTACTCACACCTCCCAGGCCCTGCTTTGTCCTGGGGGGTGGGTGGTGGAGAGGGGATTGGAGGCTCTGCTCCAGGTGGTCCTGTGTCTGGAAAGCTCTTAGCCAGACAGTGCCCTTAGCTCACCTCCTCACCGCCTGCAAGCCTGCTCAGATGTCCTCTCAGTGCGCTCGCCCTGACCTCTCGACTGAATCCTACAACCTGTTGGCTCCCCTCCAATTCGACTTTTGCTTTCTGCCACAGCCTGCTGCCCGGCTCGTCGCCGGCTACAGCATTTGCCTGTCTATCCTGCTTCACTGCTTACTGTCTGCCTCCATCACTAGACTGTCACCTTCACACAAGAGACTTTTCGCTTTGTTTACTGACGTATCCTAGCCTGAGCACCTAGGACAGTGTCTAGGGCATCGCAGGTGCTTAGTAAATACATACCTGTGCACTTCAACTCAATTCCAAAGTTGAGAGACGTTCCAAGATGAACAACATGGCCATCACAGGGCACAGGGGGACGGGGGGGGGGGGACCAGGTACTTGGAAGGCCCAGCACACCAGCAGCCTCTTGAGGAGCAAACCTCATCTCTGCCTCAGCAAAGGCACAGACCCTCACGTGCCAAGGACCCTGGGGCTGAGCAAACAGTCAGAACCTCGGAGCCGAAGCTGAAAACGGCTCGTGTCTACACTAGCCCTAATGGCTTGCTAGAAATCAACCGAGACCACCGTCGGGGATGGGGGATGACAAAAACAAAAACTGGAGCTAATTAACACCTTGAGAATATTAATACATTTCCACGGGAGGCAAATTCTGGGACTTGGTCTGTAAATGAGAATTGGGGCAAAGACTCTAAGCGACTTGTGCTCAGTCTCAGATGTCCCGTGAGATCTACGTTCAGAGTGTAGCCCACATTCCTGCCCCCTCCCCATTGAGGTAATAAAGAAAATTAGGTTAAAAGGAAACATTATTCCAGTTTTTGTTTCCCTCATTAACCTACAGCCGCGTTGGCAGGCTTTTTTTCCGTGAAGAGCCAGAGAATGCATGTTTTAGGCCAGACGGTCTCTGTCACAATGACTCAGTTCTGCGGCAGTAGTGCAAACACAGCCTCGGACAAGACAGAAACACAGGGCCATGGCCGAGTGCCAATAAAACTTTATTGACAAATACAGATGGTGGGGCGAATTTGGCCTACAGGAAGCAGTTTACTGAGCGCTGACCTAAGGTAAAATTCAACCCAAATCTACCACGCATGAGCTGTAAGAGACAATCCTGCCCTTGCTTAGCTGTGTGTTCGAACCTTTGATCGCTTGAGGCTTGGTTCCCCGTTTGGAAAGTCGAGACGGGGTAAGAAGATCACCTGTATCTCTTCTAAATGTCAGCTTTGATGACTCCTAGATAAAAACACGACTGTCTTTGCCGGTCAGCTATACCCGTCTGGTAAATTCCCAGACTTAGTGGTACGGACAGCCCCAGCCGTCAGAGAAGCCACAGAAGGTGGCTCTTGGGGTAGGTGCCGGTCAATGGGCAGCTTGTAAGATCTGACCAAAGTTTCTAACTAGCAAGGAGCCTGTCTGAAAGGAGACACTGCAGATTTTCAGGAGGTGAAGCTGAATGATTCTGGCTGAGAAACAGCAGCAGCTGAATTGGGTCTGTCGTTTCAGGAGGCCCAACTTATGAAATGATAGTTTTATGCCCAGGATTCTCTTCTAACTTGCAGGGAAAACTACCAAGTTCAATGTCCTCTCACACAAAGACACACACACTGCATGCCAGTCCCTGCTGGTCAGTCCAGGACATGAAAGGGAGAGGCCAGCCCCTGGCTTGTGCAGACACTTTCCTTTTATTTTATTTTCTTCCCTACCTGCATTTTGTTACTGTTCTACCATGCTGATTGGTTTTCAGTCTTTCTACTTCTTAGGGGCGAGCTGCAGATCATAGGGCGGAAAATAAACCACCTTAGGAGAAAGGGACTAGGGGTGTAGCCCACTTCCTCCTTCAGAAAATTTATCCCAGGGCACCTGGGTGGCTCAGTGGGTTGAGGTCTTGATTTTGGCTCAGGTCATGATCTCGCAGTTTGTGGGATCAAGCCCCGATCAAGGCTCCGTGCTGACAGCGCAAAGCCTGCTTGGGATTCTCTCTCGTTCTCTCTCTGCCTCGACCCCCAACCTCAAAATAAACAAACAAACCAAAAGAAAAAAAAAGAAAGGAAGAAAGTTTGTCCTATCCCATTCTTCCCATTCTTGGAGGATTCTGATATTCTTTTTTGTTTTCTCTAATGTTTATTTTTGAGAGAGAGAGAGAGAGCACGAGCTGGGAGGGGCAAAGAGAGAGGGAGACAGAGGATCTGAAGTGGGCTCTGCTTTGACAGCAGAGAGCCCGATGCGGGGCTTGAACTCATGAACTGTGAGATCATGAACTGAGCTGAAGTCAGACACTCAACTGACTAACCCCCCCCAGGTGCCCCTCCTCTTGTTGTTTTTGTTGTTTTCATTCTTGCTTTTTGACTTGTATGCTGCTATGAACATTCATGTATACATTTTTGTGTAGATGTATGTTTTTTTTTTATTTTTTTAATGTTTATTTTTTGACAGAGAGAGAGAGACAGAGTGTGAGCAAGGGAAGAGCAGAGAGAAAGGGAGACACAGAATCCGAAGCAGGCTCCAGGCTGTGAGCCATCAGCACAGAGCCTGACGCAGGGCTTGAACCCACAAACCTGAGATCATGACCTGAGCCGAAGTCGGACGCTTAACCGACTGAGCCCCCCAGGCACCCCAGCAGATCTATGTTTTCATTTCTCTTGGCTAGTTACCTAAGAGAATTGCTGGATCGTATGTTCACTCTGATTATAACCTTTCGAGAAACTGCCAGGCTGTTTTCCAAAGCAGATGTACCACTGTCCATTTCTACCAGCAACAGTTCAGGGGCCCATTTTCTTCACCAGCACTTGTTATTTTGTTTTTTTAAAACTGTAGCCATGCTACTAGTTGTTAGGTGGTATCTCATGAGGGTTTTAATTTGCATTTCCCTAATTTTAATAACGTTCAGCATATGTTCAATATGCTTACTGACCGTGTGGATGTATATTTGGAGAAATGACTACTCCAATCTTTGGCCCATTTATAAACTGGATTATTTGGCTTTTTATTATAGAATCGTGAGAGTTCTTTATCTATGCTGGACACAAGTCCCATAACAAATATTAGACTTGCAAATATTCTCTCCCATTCTGTGGGGCTTCTTTTTCACTTTGTTGATGGGGTCCATTGAAGTATAGAGGTTTTTTAATCTTGATGGATTCCAATTTATCCATGTTTTTAAAGAAGTGTATTTATTTACTCTGAGAAAGGAGAGAAAGACAGAGAGACAGAGAGGCAGGGAGAGAGAGAGACAGACAGACAATCCCAAGCAGGCTCCACGCTGTCAGTGCAGAGCCCGATGTGGGGCTCAAACTCATAAACCATGAGATCATGACCTGAGCCAAAACCCAGAGTTGGATGTGTAACTGACTGAGCCACCCAGGTGCCCCCCCGCAATTTATCCATTTTTCTTGTGTTACTTGTGCTTTTGATGTCATGTCAAGGAGTCTTTGACTAACTCAAGGTCAAAAAGACTTACTCCCGTATTTTCTTTTAAGTATTTTATACTCCTAGCTCGTGTGAAGGCCTATGGTCCATCCGGGCTGATTGTCTTAGGAGGTGTGGGGAAAGAGCCCCATGCCCTTCCTTCACAGGTAGCTGTCCAGGTGTTCCAGCACCATTTGTTAAAAAGACTGTTCTTTCCCTGAATTGTCTGCATACCCTTTCCAAAAATCGGTCGGCCATACACTGAGGGTGTTATTTCTGGACTCTCCATTCTGTTCCGCTACCTAATCTGTCTGTCTTCATGCCAGCACCTTGCTGGCATAACTGCGTAACTGTAACTTCATGGTAACTTATGAAACGGCAAAGTGTGTTTTTCAATTATTTTTGTTCTGGCTGTTCTGGGTCCCTTGCATTTCCGTAAGAATTTTAGGATCACCTTGCCCATTTTAGCAAAGAAGCCTGCCGCAATTTTGAGAGAGACTAGCGGTATCGCTAAATCAAGGGGGAGAGCCCTGCCATGCTAACAATATTAACTCGTCTGGTCCATGAACATGAACATGAATGTCCTTCCACATATTCTCATCTTCTATATTTCTTTTCCTGGGGAGTTTTCAAAGAATCAGTTTTATAACTGAAGGCAATTTCTTAAAGGGAGGTCTTCCCGGCTCCTGCCACTTATGGCAGGACACTGAACTGTAGCTGATTAAAAAGACACGGAGGAGGGGCACCTGGGTGGCTGTCGGTTGAGTGTCTGACTTTGGCTCAGGTCACGATCTCACAGTCTATGAGTTTGAGCCCCGCGTTAGGCTCTGTGCGGACAGCTGGCAGCCTGGAACCTACTTTGGATTCTGTGTTTCCCTCGCTTTCTGCCCCTCCCCCACTTATGCTCTGTCTCTCTCTTTAAAAATATACATTAAAAAATTTTTTTTAAAGTTTCAGTAAAGTTTTCCATTTTATTTATTCATGTTTCTTGAAGAGTTATTCATGTTCTACCTTATTCTAGAAAGGAATTAAGCCGACTGATAAAAATATATAAACTAAGGGAAGACACAACAGCCAGGGTGAAAAAAAGAAAGCAAAAGGAAGGTGAGGGTAAAATAGCACCCCCAAAACGCATACTCTGATGGTCTCCACTTTCCACACAAGTACAGGAGAAGGGATCAATATGATGACACGGCCCCAAGGACTCATACTGGGGATATTTGGCAATTTGGCAAATATTTGGCAATCTGACAAAAGACGAGCTCACCTAGGACGTCGCACAGTGAGAACAGAGCGATGAAGGTGTATGGGCATCTCCCGAGCTGTGCTGGGTACTCAACTCACCTACCCCGAAACGCCGTTACTAAATCTCGCTTAAACATACAAATGAAAGCAAAGCCTAGGGACTCAAAGAACTTTCAAAATGCGAACCCCAAAAGCCATAAGGCAAATTCCCTGTAAAAAGATATAGCTACCTTGGTCGATAGTGCAGGAAATTTTGTTCTTCCATTAAAACAACTACAGACCAAATCAGAAAACATAGACCCTGTGTGTGTGTGTGTGTGTGTGTGTGTGTGTGTGTGTCTTTTTTTAAAATTAGAACAGTAGGTGAGATCTGCTTAGATGACGTGTCTAAATGTGCTCGGTACTGTCCATCTCCCACCTTGTCCCTGTACCTGAATCTGTTCGTGGCTGGGGTGGTTTCCATGTTGAATTCGGCCACTGGCACTCCACGGGCAGACACCTGGGGGGCAAACATGGCGGCCGGATAAACCACAGAGGAAGTTCCCACCTACAAAGCAAACGAACGGAAATGGACAAATGACCACACTACGGGGAGAGGAAACATTTTCCAGAAAACCTTACATAAACTCAGGCTGGTTTGGGGTTGCAAGAGGTGAGGAAAGCTGACTGGATGAGACCGACGGAGAGCTTCCAAGGGACAGAGGGGGAGTTAAGAGGCATCCTGTCGGCTGATCACTGGAAGAATGTGCTGGGGAAAGGAGCACAAATGGAGAGAATGGCAGATCAATGGCCCGGTTCTGTCTCTGCTCTGTGAAGTAATGCCAATAATCCGTGTGCTGTTTGTTTGTTTTTTTTTAACATTGGAAAACTCAAAGAAAAAATATATTCATGTCATTCATAATCCTGCTACCCTATGATAACCACTTTTCACATTTTGATATATATCCTTTCAGGTTTTCCCTTATAGATACATATTTATAAATGTGCTTTACAAGAATGGAAAGACCAGAATATGTTGTACAAATCAGCTTTAAGCGCGGGTGATAAACACGGGCACTGAAACATTGGGATGCACTCACTAAATACTGCCTAAATGAACACACACCCATGAGAACGTGCTTCTGCTTTTAAAGACGTGTTAAGGAAACTCTGAAATATGCATACTCTCTGTCCAATTAATTCCACTTCTAGGAAATACGATCTAAAGAAATGATTTGAAGAGCATGTATGGAGTTACGTCTAAGAATATTCACTACCGGGGTGCCTGGCTGGCTCTGTCGGTTAAGCATCAGACTTCGGCTCAGGTCACAATCTCGCAGTTTGTGAGTTCGAGCCCCACGTCGGGCTCTGTGCTGACCGCTCAGAGCCTGGAGCCTGCTTTGGATTCTGTGTCTCCCTCTCTCTCTGTCCCTCCCCGACTCACACTCTGTCTCTCAAAATTAAATAAGGATTAAATAAATTAACAAAAGAAAAAAAGAATATTCACTACAGCATTATTTAAAATATCAAAATGTGAAATGGCCTAAATGTCCAACAATAGAGGATTGGCTAAATACATCATCGCATATCCATGCAATAAAACGCCATGCCGCCCGTGAAAAGATGATACATTTGTGGATGTACAGACACAGAATATGCTCGCTGAATTGCTACATGAACAAAGTTGTTTCAAAACAGAACATACAGTATGAACCCACTTTTGAATTTTTAACCATATGTACACATCTGTCTAAGAGAAGGTCTAGACCAGGAGTAGGCAAATGTTTTTCTGTAAAGGGCCAGATAGTAATTTTTTTAGGATTTAGAAGCCATACGGTCTCCATCACAAATAGTCAACTCTGCCATTGGAGTGTGAAAGCAGCCATAGACAATACATAGAAGAATGGGCATGGCTGTATTCCAATAAAACTTTATTTACAAAAACAAGTGGCAGCCTTGATCTGGCCCACCGGCCACAGTTTCTCACCTCTGATCTAGAAAAAAAAGTACACTAAAATGCGAACAGTGGTTATTTCTGGATGGTGGAATTATTGGTGATTTCTAAATTTCCTCTTTATGATGTTCTACTTTTTTTGTATTTTCTCAAATGTAGAAATGAGCATGTATTACTTTCAAAATCAGGACCAATAACATGCTTTTTTCATTATTTTTGGTGGGAGGGGTGGGTCTTTGCAAAGGCCAAGACATGGGCTTACATAGTTTCACATTTAAGACCAATTCGTATTCATTGTTTCTTTTTTTTTTAATGTGTATTTTTGAAGGAGAAAAAGAAAACATGAGCAGGGCAGGGGCAGAGAGAGATACACACACACACACAGAATCCGAAGCAGGCTCCAGGCTCCAGGCTCTGAGCTGTCAGCACAGAGTCCGACACGGGGCTCGAACTCAGGAGCTATGAGATCATGACCTGAGCCGAAGTCGGATGCTTAACTGTCTGAGCCACCCAGGTGCCCCCGTATTCATTGTTTCTTAATTCTTCTGTAGGATACAAAACCTCTCAGCACACACATTAGGAGGAAGGAAGGAAGGAAGGAAGGAAGGAAGGAAAGAAGGAAGGAAGGAAAGGGAAGAGAGAGGGAA
The DNA here is from genome assembly GCA_028646485.1 of Cryptoprocta ferox. Taxonomy (NCBI): domain Eukaryota; kingdom Metazoa; phylum Chordata; class Mammalia; order Carnivora; family Eupleridae; genus Cryptoprocta; species Cryptoprocta ferox. The sequence goes on along the minus strand of CM053577.1, from coordinate 128,361,031 downwards.
GGAAGGGAAGATGAAAAACACACCAGACTCCACCCCAGTGCTGGTGTTCCCGGAAAATCTCGAGGATCAGGGAGGGGCATGACTTACCACTAGACATAAGTCACAGAGGGTCAGCTCTCGGTCAACCTCCTCCAGAATGGCAGGATCCAGGTTTTCTCCAAACCACACCACATGGGGTCGCAGCAGGCCCTGGCACCCTGTCTCTTCACACCTGTAGGGACATTAACCTTCACCCAAGCCCAACCCCTGCCCTGCCAGAAGATCTGCCCCATTGGACCAGAGGAAGGCTAGGGGCTACCCCCAGTCCAGTCCATCCAGACAGGTCACTCTCTTCCTTCTTCTCCTCTATCCCTCCCCTTCCGGACCATGTGAGCTTATTCCAAACATCCCGACCCTTATAAAGTTTTTATTTTGTCCGGATGCACTGGGCTGATGTGTTGACAGATGTGTTTCAGCCAACCTTAACATTCTCTTTCTAAACTGGATTTAAAAAGAGAGGGGCGCCTGGGTGGCTCAGTGGGTTGAGCATCCAACTCCGACTCAGGTCATGATCTCGCAGTTCGTGGGTTCGAGCCCCGCGTCTGGTTCTGTGCCGACAGTTCAGAGCCTGGAGCCTGCTTCGGATTCTGTCTCCTTCTCTCTCTGCCCCTCCCCTGCTCGTGCTCTGTCTCTCTCTCTCTCTCTCTCTCAAAAATAAATAAACACTAAAAAAAATAAAAGAAAAAAGAGAGACCATGGGCCCAAAAATGGAGTCACATGGGCTAAGCCCCACATCAGCAAACCAAGACTTAGTACCTAGCCTAGCGGCACATCCAGCCTCTCCAGGGGATGCGGTCTTTAATCAGCCAATCTGGAACTACCTGGTCAGCACCAGCGGAGTAACCTGCCTGAAACACCCCCAGGCTCCCCAGAAGGAAGGTGGCCTTGTCCAAAACAATTCCCTCTTCTCCCGAGGAACTTCCTTGCCCTGCCTCTCTCATCTAGAACCATCTTCCATCAGGTGCACCTCTTTGGAGCTGCTCTCTGTCTGCTACAGGGGATGCTGCCCGATCCGTGAATCTTGGATGAAGCCGACTGCGTCTTCAACATGGACTCGGCGGGATGTGGGGTTTTAACCGAAGCTTTCCCCCTCCCGGCTACTTCATCTCACTCTTTGGCATGGCTGCCGGGGGGCATCAGGCTCAGCCCCGGCTCCAACACCCCAGCCACCTGCTAGTCGCATCTGTGACCCCCTTTCATTTTCCCCTCAGATTCACCTTTCTCTTGCCCTGACCCCGGCCAAGTTCGCCATCTACCTCTCATCTTCCACTCCCCACTGCCTACGGGTCATCGTACATAGACCTTCCGCAATAACTCCCTTCCCCCCCAAACCTCATTGTCATCATAAATAATCTTCTCAAGAACCGCCCAAGATTCCCTATTGTTTTAGACCAAACTTTAGAATTCAGTAATGAAAACCCTCATTAAGAATAATAAATAGGGTTCTGGGGCACTGGGGTGGCTCAGTAGTAGGTTGAGCACCCAACTCTCGATTTCAGCTCAAGTCATGATCTCACAGTCATGGAATCTAGCCCCGCGTTGGGCTCCACACTGAGAGTGAAAAGCCTGCTTGGGAATCTCTTTCTCCCTCTCTTTCTGGCCCTCCCCCACTCATTCTCATTCTCTCTCTCTCAAATAAGTAAAACACTTAAAAATTTGTTTAAAAGAGTAATAAATAGGGTTCTGTGGTCAAATAAACTAGTGAAATATTCACATATTATAACTATTCTTTAAAGAACAGTATACTTTACTGTATTAAATGCCCTTAGAAGTCCTGCAGTAAAGCAAATGTACTTCAAATTTGTTTAATCTATAGTTTCCATATTTATTTGAACACAGAACATCACTGTTTAAGTAACGTCCATCAACGTCACATGGATCGAATGCTCTATGAAACACTTTGGGAAACGCTCTTGTAATGTCTGCTTTTGAAAATCTGACACAAAAATCTTTCTCTAGGGTTGTTTTTTTTTTAATCTACAAAAATCCTGTTTGGTCCTATAATTTCACCTTTGCAAGACCGTTTACTGCCTCGTTCACCCTGGGAAGTAGATGGAGGAGGATGAAGACAAAAGCAGCTAACAGCTTCACAAGACGCTAGCATAACAGCTCTGGAAACTCTCCAGACCTCAAATGATCCCCCACCACCGTGCAACGCAGGAAGGGACGGGAAGGGAGGGGTTCTCCGCACCCTGGTGTGGTTCACCTTCAACCTTTGGCCCCTGGCCTCATGGGTCAGGGCTAGTGTCTGCATTTGTGTATTTAAGAGGCATCTCAGCAAATGAACTTAGATTGTGATTCTTTTTTTTTTTTTGTGATCTGGAAAACCAAACACGGATCAAGGATTTTTACCCACCGGGGAAGCTTCTCCACTGGGATTCTGGCATCCTGAGCTTCAGGTTCGGGAGCCCTGGAGTAAACGATGTTAGAAAAGAAGCAATGAGGGATGCCTGGGTGGCTCAGTCGGCTAAGCATCCAACTTCAGCTCAGGTCATGATCTCGTGGTTCATGAGTCTGAGCCCCATATCAGGCTCTGTGCTGACAGCTTGGAGCCTGGAGCCTGTTTGGGATTCTGTCTTCCTCTCTCTGCGCTTCCCCTGCTCACACCTCTGTCTCTCTCTCTCTCTTTCTCTCAAAAGTAAATAAACATTTAAAAATTTAAAAAATTTTTTAAATGGTCAGATAAAAGTTTTCTCAATATTTCGAGTATACTCTTATTTTTTCCCTAATTATAACAGTACATGTTCATCCCAGAAATGTTAGAAAATTCCAGAAAGATAAAAAGAACTAATCAAAATTACCCATAACCCCACCACTCTTGATAATCACTGTTAATATTTTGTTGTATTCTCTTCTGGTCTTTTATCTATATACAGGTATACCAACAAGGGGTGTGCGTGTGTGTGTGCATGAGTGTGCATGTGTGTGCACGTGTGTGTTTAAAGTTTGGATCATCTTAGATACGAGTTAGGTCCTGTGGTCTTCACTTAGCATTGTAAATTTTGAGCAAAATAGTTCTTATGATCCTATGGCTGGTCCGTAATCTAGTCTCATTTCTCATAAATATCCACAGGAATCTTAGGCTAATGTTCAATTTCCTTGCATTTATGTTCAACTTAAAAGAGAAAACAAAGTACACTCATTCTGTAGGGCAGTGTCATTACCCTTTTCCCGACAGAGCTGGACAAATGGGACTCTTGTAATTCTCAGCCACAACTCCGCAAGAGGTACATCGAGTTTTAAATAAGCTACCTGAAAAACACAAGTTAAACAAGACCAGGATTTAGTAGAATTAGGAGGAATTATTTCCATGTCTAAAAGGGTACAATGGAATTTAGTTTTTATTCGTTCATTTTCACAAACGGGCCTGCCCTCGGTGTCAAGGCGAACCCACAGGCATGTGGTTCTACCAAGCCAAGGGCATCTGCCTCTTGGATTTTGTAATCTGGAAACGAGAAAGACAGATAAAATGACTTACTACATGATGAAGGAGCTCTGGAACGACCCTGATGTTCAGTGACCTTGAAGTGGTCAGTAGGGTACATGAAGCCGATGTAAACCTAAGAGCATGGTTTACTAGCTATATGATTGACGAAGGCTCAATACTTTGGATGAATTGACAAAATCCTAAAGTCGACTCAACAAATTTTGAATCTTTCTATAAAAGCAGCTCAATATATAAATAAGCAACTAATAAATGAAGCAAATAGTTGTCAAAACTAGCAACCATTTATCGAGCTAAACCAATGACGGTGACCATGATCCACTACACACTCACCACGTGCCCAGTGCTGCGCTGAGCCCACCGCACGCCTGAGCAGACATCCATTGCTCCATTCTGTCCAGTATCCCTTCCTCGGGGAACCATCTCTCCTCTGTCCCCTGAGCGGACGGAGCTGTCAGTCCCATCCCAAAATACAAGCCTGGGCTCACGCCCCTCACTGGTCCAATCGCAGGACTGAAATCCTCTGGCAGTGGCCTTCCGTCAAAGGGAGGTATGTGCGATGCTCAATGTCACTCATCATCAGGGAAATATAAATCAAAACCACAATGAGATACCACCTCACGCCCGTCACAATGGCTATCGTGAACAACTCAGACAACAACAGATGCTGGAGAGGATGCAGAGAAAGAGGATCTCTTTTGCACTGCTAGTGGGAATGCAAATTGATACGGCCCCTCCAGAAGACAGTATGGAGGTTCCTCAAAAAATTAAAAATAGAACTACCCTATGACCCAGCAATTGCACTACTAGATATTTATCCAAGGGCTACAGGTGTGCTATTTCAAAGGGACACATGCACCCCAATGCTTATAGCAGCACTATCAACAATTGGCAAAGTATGGAAAGACTATGAAATGTCCATCGACGGATGAATGGATAAAGAAGATGTGGGATGTATATACAATGGAGTATTACTCGGCAATCAACAAGAATGAAGTCTTGCCATTTGCAACTACGTGGATGGAACTAGAGGGTATTATGCTAAGCGAAATGAGTCAGTCAGAGGAAGACAAATATCATAGGACTTCACTCATATGAGGACTTTACGATACGAAACAGATGAACATAAGGGAAGGGAAGCAAAAATAATATAAAAACAGGGAGGGGGACAAAACATAAGAGACTCTTAAATATGGAGAACCAACAGACGGTTGCTGGAGGGGCTGTGGGAGGGGGGATGGGCTAAATGGGTAAGGGGCATTCAGGAATCTACTCCTGAAATCATTGTCCACTATGTGCTAACTAACTTGGATGTAAAGTTTTTAAAAAATTAATTAATTAAATAAAAATTTAAAATAAAAAGGAGGTATGTGAGCCAAGCAAGGTGCCTGGAGTGGCCAGCCGCTCCCTTCGCTGGTCTGGTGCTCAAGGCAGACCACATGCACGGGAAGAAGTGAGGTTTTACTCCAAGAGGCAACCAAGCTGGGGGAGGGAGGGGAAGAGCCTGCTCACGACACCAGCTCCGGCCTAGGGCTCCTGGGTTCTCTGAGACAACATCCCTACTCTGTCGGTCTTGGTAAGGCCATTCTGCCCACGGTAGCAATCCTGAAATCGCACGTGTCCTACAACTGTCACCCGGCCGGAGGATGGACGTGAGGCGACCATCAGAGCCTGCGCTTGCCCACCTGCTGCAGGAGAAGGATGCCGGCCGAAACGCGTGGGGACATGGCTGGTACTCCCGGTGGCCTGCCGGGGCAAGGGCAACCCCTGCATATTTCAGCCCACAAGCCACCGAAGGATGGGGAAGGATAACGAGTTCTGGCTGTTGTCTGGAACATTCCCACCAACCCCTGTGTCGATCCAGGAAGGCCCAGTATCAGACTTCTGGGATGCGTGTCAGCAGCTCAGAAGGGAGCCTGGACATGAGAGGGGAGCAGCCTTTTAGGAAAAGCATGGAAAACACGCCTGGAAAACACTGACGTCTCGGAGTCGTCGGGAAGTGATTCCAAAGAGCTAGATCGTGAGAAATATCTCAACCACTTCATTGCACTCATATTTTGCTTTTTATATGCGCAAGCGTGATCCGGTTTCTAAAAATCTGTGTCTACATAAGTTTTAGCAACTCATTTCGGTGAGTGCAAAGAAACAATGCTCAGAGATAATAAAATGTCATGGCTTAGGCAGACTATTTCCTTTGGGAGGGTCACATTGGAAACATGATACATGTTAAAACTTGGTGGCATCTTTAGTTTGATGAAAGGAGGGGCTTTTGTTTTTACCTAAATCAGAAGAGAGTTCTTCTCACTCGCAACCCCCCAAATCCCAACTAATATGCACATATTACCTTATTTAATCCTTCAAACAACTAAGACTGGTGTTAGCACCCCCATTTTCCACACTTATCCATGCCAAGTGACACCTCCTGTATTCTGACAGTGTAAAGAAATGAGAGGAGCCGCATGGACAGTGGCCCAGACCTAGCAGGAGAAGGTGCCAACAAGTCACTGGGTCAGTAGGTGGCTGGCTACGGCGAGGACACAAAAGAGAAATGGGACCCAAGTGAACCGTGCTCAATTTCCATGATCCTGGGCAAAAATGGGCAACTTCACTACATGCCCATGAAAACTAGCCACAACCCCCCACCCCCCATGCCCGGGTCACCGCTTCTGGAAATTCCACGATTAGCAATGCATTCCTTGGTATGGAAGTTTGGTAGCCTCTTGAATACAGATGCTCTTGGGAAGAAAATCTTGCACGCCTATCTATGCTCTGGTATGAATGAATATGAGACTGTATGAGTTTATGAGATTTTCGGTGAGCTCAAAGAAGGGAGGGGATTAAAGAGGATGTGGGGGCAAAGGAAGGTGTCATCAAGGGCGGAGGGAAGCCGGCGGGATGTAAGACAAAGTGCACGGGTGTCACAAACTTGGTGGGCTTGCTGCAGTGACTGTCACTGATGCGTTGAGAGCTGGGCAGAGCCTCGGCCTCAGGGGAGAGAGTGAGCTGGGGAGGAAGGGAAAGGCATTGGCCACCCCCAGGAATGCCACAGTCTTCCGGGGCGGCTACGGCTAAAGCCATAGTTGCTCGATGGCCCAAACTTCCCATTTCCCGGCAGCCTCACTGGGCCCTTGCGTCTCTGCTGTGTCCCATCAAGACGCAGACCATGATCCGGAGGGTCTGGGTGGGAAACAGTGGGACGTGTGTTTTGAAGTCTGGCTCCCCTCCCCATGCGAGGGCGCCTCACCATGGATTTCCAGAAGGTTCTTGGTGCCAGCCTTGCGGTGCAGCTCGTCGATGTTCTGAGTGATGACCGTGAGCCGTCGGCCCTGCCCGCGCAGCCGGGCCTCACACTCGGCGATGGCGAGGTGCCCAGGGTTCGGCTCCTTGCTCAGCATTACCTCCCGCCGGTAGTGGTAAAACTCCCACACCAGGGACGGGTTTCGCGCAAATGCCTGAGGGGTGGCCAGGTCCTGGGGGTGACACAGGAGGCGGGAGTCAGACAGGGAAGGATGCACGAATGGTCTGGAACATGGGGGCAGGCGGCTCCTGGGGGCAGTGAGTGGGGACACGGCCACCTTAGGCCCATGCGGTGGGGCAGATACGGGATGGGGGTCTGGGCACCGGCTTCTGTCCTAATCCTGGGACCAACAGGGGACCTTGGAGAAATCGGTTTTCCTTTCCCCACTTACCAGGCAGGGATAATGCAACCTGTCCCATTTACCCCTCGAGTAAGCAATAAACCTGGAGGAAGGTAATAATACACAGGAAGGTAATTCAGGTTGAATCCACTTTTTCATGTAGCCCCAAAATATATGAGGGTCGTTTCATTTATCCAGGAAAAAAAAGTGAAATACAAAATGCCCGCTTGAGGTATCATGGCCATAGTCGAGAAACTCAGTTTTTTATAAGTATAATTATAGGTCCATACACACACGCGACTACATATAAAAATAACAGTATACGCAGGGGTGCCTGGGGGGCTCAGCTGGTTAAGCATCTGACTCTTGGTTTTGGCTCAGGTCATGATCTCACAATCTCAGGTTCAGGAGTTCGAGCCCTGCATTGGGCTCTGGGCTGACAGTGTGGGGCCTGCTTGGGATTCTCTCCTTCTCTCTCTTCCCCTCCCTCCCTCCCTCTCTCTCTCTCAAAATAAATAAACTTAAAAAAAAGTATATGCATTAACAGAATATATAAAAATATATTTTTAAAGTATGATTCCTCTTCTAGGAGAGAAAAAAATCTCATCTATCGGGAAAGAGAGAAGGGCAGTCATTGTCTGGGGCCGAAAGGCAATGCAGAAAGGGCAAAAAGGGGCCTCCGGCCAGGACTGAACTATTCTAGATCTTCACTGCGGCGGCGGTGGTGGTGGTGGTATCTTTTGTTTCACTACGAAGGTCACCCTTCCACCTGCTAGTAGCGTCAGCCTCCATTTGGGGAGCGAATGGGGTGCAAACATCTGTGCCGTGGACTATCCACATCCACCCTGTGCTTGCGTCCTGCCCTCCACGGAGAGCATCAGGGGCCTGAGGCAGTTTCTAGGCAGCGCACGAGCCTGTATCTATGTGTCCTCACAACACACCTGGACTCAAACACATTCCACTGACTTCTCTGCTTCTTTACACACTGAGGTGCTCTGACAGTACTGACTCCTCCTCTGCTCTCAAAGCGCCCCCCCATACCCCCAGAGCCCCCCACTGCCTGCCTCTCTGCTTCAGTGACTGCTGTCTGAGGATCCTCGTCCTTCTGGGACCCTGATGGCCCTCTGCTCCCCTTCCTCCACTCCTCCATCTTTAAGGCAACGGTCCCCACATCTGCATCCACAGGCTCACCGGAGAGGTGACAGCATTCTGAACATTTACCGGGCTGGGGCATTTGATAGGACAGGAAAGGCCGGTTCACGAGCCCTTCATGTAATAAGAAGCCACCTACGAAATGTGGAATTCGTGTACTGAAGCCACTGTGTATGATGGCCTTCTTCAACCAACAGAAGTCTGTTAAGCACTCACTTGTGCCAGAGTTCGGGGAGCTGGGGACAGAGTGATGAATAAAACAGACAGGGGCGCCTGGGTGGCTCAGTCGGTTAAGCATCCGGTTTCAGCTCAGGTCATGATCTCAAGGTTCGTCAGTTTGAGCCCCACTTGACAGCACGGAGCCTGCTTCAGAGCCTCTGTCTCCGCCCCCCCTGACCCCACTCATGGTCTCTATCTCTCTGTCCCTCCCCCACTCATACTCTCCCTCTCTCTCAAAAATAAACATAAACACACACACACACACACACACACACACACACACAACTTCCTGTGCTCCAAAACTAGGGATTTCCTGAGCCAGGAGGAGGGCTGAAGGCTGACTGCAAAGGGCCTGAAGTTATTTTCAGGGATCTTGATCATGGTCGTGGCTACACTACTGGACACACTTGTTAAAACGCATTAAATGGTACACTTCAAATTGGTGAATTTTATCCTATGTACAGTTGACCCTTGAACAACGTGGGGGTTAAGGGCACCGACCCCTGGGCAGTAAAACATCTTGCATGTAACTTTTGATTCCCCAAAACTTAACTACTTATAGCCTACTGGTGGCTGGAAGCCGTTCTGACAACATGAACAGGTAATTAACACATTTTGTATGTTATATGCATTATATAATATATTCTTACAATAAAGCATGCTGGAAAAAAGAAAATGTTACTAAGAAAATCATGAGGAGGAGTGAATACACTTACAGTAATGTATGTATCGATACCAAAAGTACATTGTCTGTTCACAACATGAACCATGAACCTTCTGTCAGTATCCACGTCAATATCCTTACATATGATACAAAACACTGTAGATATTACAGGAACTACTAACAGTAGACATCAAAACACAAAAAACTGACCGGGGCGGCTCAGTCGGTTAAGGTGTCAGACTCTTGCTTTGAGCTCAGGTCATGATCTCATGGTCCTGAGATCGAGCCCTGCACTGGGCTCCATGCTGGACGTGGAGTCTGCTTGAGATTCTCTCTCTCCCTCTCTCTCTCTGCCCCTCCCCTACTCGTGCATGCTCACTCTCTCAAAATAAATAAACATTAAAAAATAAATAAAAGGTAATGTGAAAAAATTCATATTTATTCATGTAATGAATAAATACATCATGTAATAAATAACTAAACAACAATTCATATGCCGATAATGAAGCAGGAGCAGTGACTGCTCTGTGCTACTCAGTGTAGGGATAAGATTGCTTCACGGCCCACACGCTAGGTGAATGCTTAGAGTACCTTTACGGCGTACACCATTACCATGATAATCATAATACAGGGTTAGAAACACTCTTACTTTTTTTAAAAAACAACTTGCCTGTGATGATAGGCTGATACCCAGTTTTCTCCAATTATGAGAAAGAGAAGTTCACCGTAGTGTACTGTAATTCTTTGCAAGCAAAGTTGGAAAGCAGTGAGAAAACGAACACCTTATTAATCTCATATTAACTATCACTGGCTTTATGCCTCCATTAGGGTAGGCGACTCAATTCCATGCAAGTCTACACATGATGCCGTCCGTACAGGATGAATTCTTGGGTGGTGACAGTGATGACACAAAACACCTCCTACGGCCTGTGCCCCACGGTTATCAGATTCTCACAGGAGGACACACACGCGCACAATGGACCGGTGTATCGACAGTACGGGATGATGAGTATTCATTATTCATTAAGTGGAAGTGGATCATCATAAAGTCTTCATCCTCATCGCCTTCCTGTTGGGAAGGCTGGGGTGGGGGAGGAGGAGGGTGATCTCGCTGTCCCACCGGCATTGGACTGGGGGGGGGCGGGGAGGTGGAAGGGGAGGCGGGAGAGGCAGGCACACTGGGTGTAACTTTATAGAAATACATCGTAATCTCTGCCTAACAACGTTTTGCCTTTTCATTTCTCTGAAAATGGTTCTATATGGTACCAATTCTTCCACCGCCTGCTTTAGCTACAGCGCCCAAGTCTGTGTTGTAAAAGAAGGCGAGGGGCACCTGGGTAGCTCAGTTGGTAAAGCGTCCAACTCATGATCTCAGCTCAGGTCATGGTCTCATGGTTAGTGAGTTCGAGCCCTGCATCCGGCTCTGCACTGATGGTGCTGAGCCTGCTTGGGATTCTTTCTCTCCCTCTCTCTGCCCCTCCCCAAGTTGGGTTCTCTCTCTCTCTCTCTCAAAATAAATAAAATAGACTTAAAACAAATTTTTAAAAAGTAGTCTTAAGGGGCACCTGGATGGCTCAGTCGGTTAAGTGTCTGACTTCAGCTCAGGTCATGATCTCACGGTCAGGGAGTTCGAGCTCTGCATCGGGTTCTGTGCTGACAGCTCAGAGCCTGGAGCCTGCTTCAGATTCTGTGTCTCCCTCTCTCTGCTCGTGCTCGTCTCTCTCTCTCAAAAATGAATAAATGTTTAAAAAATTAAAAAAAAAAAGCAGTCTTGAATAATCAGAACACCTTTGCCGGACTGTCTAATGTCAGTTTGTCTCCTGCGTCTTCTTCCTCATTGTCTGGCACTGGTTCGGAAGCGCTCATCTCCATCAAGTTCATGCCTCTGGCGTGTGTCTGTTACCGCTTGAATTTCTCCGAGATCCAGATCTTCAAACCGTTCCTGTCCCCCACCCCACCCTCTTCTGCCAGACCCATCATCTTTCTCACGGTTTCCTGACGGGCTGTGTTCTAAATCCCGAGAAGTCACACACAACATCTGGAGTTTTCTCCAGCAGGAATTTATTGTTTTGGGCTTGATGGCTCTCGCGGCTTTTTTCTGTAACAACGATGGCCCTTCACTGGTGAAATCCTTCCAGACTTCCGTGGCATTCTCTCCGTTGGGGTTCCCTTCCATAGGACACTGTGCGTAGTGAGCGTTAAAGGTCCGTCTGACCCCCTGATCTACAGGCTACCTTAGAGACGCTGTGTTTGGGGGCGAGGGGGCCAGCTTGACGCCTTCGGTGTTGAACTCACAGGGTTTGGGGTGATCAGGGGCACCGTCTGATATCAAAGGTACTTTCTCGAGGGGCCCATTCATAAAAGGATTCTTGTTGTCCAGGCCTTGTTCTTCTACAACATAAAGTCTGGAAAATATGTATATTTCCCCTTCACAACTTGGGGTTCAGCAGCTCTACAGATAAGGGTTGTCTAATCAGAAACCCGACTGCAATTGGACAAAACCCTAGAGTCAGCCTATCCCTTCCCGCCTTAAAATCTGGCGATCACTTCTTTTTCTTACTAATAAATGTTTTTTGTAGCATTTTCTTCCCTAGAATAGGGCACTTTCCTCTACTATGTTAGAAACCTGTTCGGGCAGACATCCTTTCTCCTTGATGATTCTCTTAACAGCGTCTGGGAACTTGTCTGCTGCCTCTTGGTGGGCAGAAGCTGCTCGTCTAGTTACCTTGGCATTTTTTTAAGTAAAATTTTGTTTTAATGTTTATTTTTTTGAGAGACAGAAAGCAAGCAGGGGAGGGGCAGAGAGAAAGAGGGAGACAAAGAATCCAAAGCAGGCTCCAGGCTCTGAGCTGTCAGCACAGAGCCTGACGCGGGGCTTGAACTCGCGAACCGTGAGATCGTGACCTGAGCCGAGGTCGGACGCTCAACCGACTGAGCCACCCAGGCGCCCCGACCTCGACATTGTTTAAAGCCAAACCTCTTTCTGAGGTTATCAAACCATCTTCTGCATGGAAGTCCAGTCCTTTACTTTCTTTGGGCTCTAACTTGTCATAGAAAGATGTCCCTTGCTCTCGAATCAGATGAATCTACAGGGATGCCTTTCATACAGCAATCCTGAACCTGCATACAAGCTGCGTTTTCTTTTTTTTTTTTAATGTTTATTTATTTATTTTTGAGAGCGAGCAAGCATGAGCGGGTGAGGGGCAGAGAGAGAGGGAGACAGAGAGGATCGAAGCGGGCTTCGCACAGTCAGCACGGAGCCTGATGCGGGGGTCGAACTCACAAAGCGTGAGATCATGACTTCGCCGAGATCAAGAGTCAGATGCTTAACTGACTGAGCCACCCAGGCGCTCTAAAAGCTGCATTTTCAATAGAAGATGAAAAGATATTTCACCAAAAGTACAAGGTTTTTGCGCCTGCTGGTGTAGCTACAGCAATGGCTTCATGAATTTCCTTTTATGTTTTCTTTTCTTTTAAAATTTTTTAATGCTTTATTTATTTTTGATAGAGACAGAGCACAAGTGGAGGAGGGGCAGAGAGCGAGGGAGACACAGAATCCACAGAAGGCTCCAGGCTCTGAGCTGTCTGCACAGAGCCCGACGCGGGGCTTGAGCTCACAAACCATGCGATCATGCCCTGAGCCGAAGTTGGACGCTTAACCAACTGAGCCACCCAGGCGCTCCTCTTTTTTCTTTTCAATGGACCTTATTAGATTCATCTACCTTAAAATGGGTCACTGCTGCTGCAGACCTCCATCTACGGGTCAGGTCAAGGAATTCAGCTTTTTCTTGTAAAGTCACAACCTTCCTCTGTTTCTTGGGAGCACTTCCCACATCACTAGCAGCTCTTGGCATGGGTCCCACGGTGTTATTCAAGGGTTACCATAAACAATGATGCAGGCACACATGTGGGGGAGGATCAGAGAGCAAGAGAGAGAGAGAGAGAGAGAGAGAGAGAGTCCCCAGCAGGCTCCACGCCATCAGTGCAGAGCCCAACAGGGGGCTCGAATCCACCAACTGTGAGATCATGACCTGAGCCAAAATCAAGAGCTGGTCACCTAACTCACTGAGCCACCCAGACACCCTATCTCATGCCGTATTTTAAGCAGATACTCGCAACACTTGAGCTCACGGCAACAGCTATAGGCGGTGGTTGCAGAATTATTACACTGGTACAGTGTGCACTCCAGTTAGTTGTACGTAGTTATGATTTAATACTTCACCTTCACATGTGTTCACATGGCTCTAGACTAGGAATGGCACCAGATATGGTCTGCATTTGCCTGCCGAAGTTCTGATAAATTTTAACTCTTTACAATAAATTTGAACGGCAGTAAATGATAAAGACGGACTCATACGTGTGCGTGTTTTACGCATTCATGACGTGCCTAACTTTGCCTTAGATTTTAGGTATTTCTAGGTTACACGGCTCATCTGCGAGTTTCTTCAAATTGTCACAAATCTCTAAAAAATTTTACAATATGTATAGAAAAAAAAACCCACATGTAAGTGGATCTGCAGAGTTCAAACCTGTGTTGTTTGAGGGTCAACTGTATATGATACCTTAATACAAGTGAATTTTTAAAAAGTCCGTGCTTATAGAGTTTCCATTCTAATGGCCTTTGTATAAAGTTTTTTTTTAATCTTAATTTTTGAGAGAGAGAGAGAGACAGAGCATGAGCAGGGGAGGGGCAGAGAGAGAGGGAGACACAGAATCTGAAGCAGGCTCCAGGGTCTGAGCTGTCAGCACAGAGCCCGACGCGGGGCTCGAACCACAAATCATGAGATCATGACCTGAGCCGAAGTCCGACGCTTAACCAACTGAGCCACCCAGGCGCCCCCTTTGAATAAAGTTTTCAAACGTCAAGCCCTAAGCCTTCAAAAGTGAGACTTTGGTTTCAAACGTGAAAAGTTCACAGGAACTTTAAAAATTTGTAATACTTGGGGTGCCCGGGTGGCTCAATCAGTTAAGCATCTGACCCTTGGTTTCAGCTCAGGTCATGATCTCGCAGTTTCATGAGTTTGAGCCCCACGTCGGGCTCCATGATGACAGTTGGGAGCTTACTTGGGATTCTCTCTTTCCCCCGTCGCTCTCTGTCTCTCCCCCACTCATGCTGCTTCTCTCTCTCTCAAAATAAATAAACTTAAAAAAATCTGTAATACTTAATTTCAAGATCTATAGAAAAGTAATGAACTATGCTAACCACGACTTTTCTGATTCCACTTTAAGCACTAGAAGAAATCAAAATTGTTCCACGAATAAATGTGATCTATACATATCTAGAAAATAAGGAAAGTGGCTGTGTTGCTTATGCCTGAGACCGTAATCATATAGACTTTGGGTTGAAGCCAAAATAAATAAGGAGAAGAGTCATGGTCAGTTTCAAAGCTTTTCCCTCTGGGCCAGGCATTGGGGTCTGAGTCAAACTCTGTCTCACCTTCCTTCAGAAGAGCCTCTCAGGGGCGCCTGGGGTGGCTCAGTCAGTTAAGCAACTGGCTTTGGCTCAGGTCATGATCTCATGGTTTGTGAGTTCGAGCCCCACATCAGGCTCTGCTGACAGCTCAGAGCCTGGAGCCTGCTTCGGATTCTGTGTCTTCCTCTTTCTCTGTCCCTCCCCTGCTCACTCTCTATCTCTCAAAATATAAACATTAAAACAATTAAAAAAATAAATAAATAAAAGCCTCTCAGTATTCCAGAAACACCACTCACCTGGGCTTGCCATGTTCTCCAATAGCCCCCAGCCCCTCTGAAGGTCGGAACTCCACTTTCAGCACTAACGCCAGCCCCCGAAATGATGACTATGTGCTTTGCTTTTGCAAAAAACTTCCGAAAATCGGCCATACCTAAAGAGAGCATAAAATCTTTATAAATCCATGGTACCGTTCAGACATTTATATTCGGTATCAATCGTTCATATTTTGACTTGACCTGGCATGAAATTATACTTCAGGTATGCAAATAAAAATGATTCCTATGCCATGAAGATGTCATCCATGTGGCCTGATGTGTGACCGTACAGCACTGTAAGAAAGAAGCAGGAACGGGGCATCTTGGTGGCTCAGTCGGTTAGGTGTCTGACTTCAGCTTAGGTCACGATCTCACCGTTTATGAGTTCGAGCCCCGCGTCGGGCTCTGTGCTGACAGCTCGGAGCCTGGAGCCTGCTTCGGATTCTGTGTCTCCCTCTCTCTCTGCCCACCTCCCGCTCACACTCTGTCTCTTTCTCTCACAAATAAATAAACCTTAAAAAACTGAAAGAAAGAAAGAAAGAAAGAAAGAAAAAGAAAGAAAGAAAAAGAAAGAAAGAAAAAGAAAGAAAGAAAAAGAAAGAAAGAAAGCAAGCAGGAATGGGGAGCCTGGGTGGCTCAGTCGGTTGAGTGTCCGACTCTTGATTTTGGCTCAGGTCATGATCTCACAGGTTCGTGGCTTCCAGCCCCGCATCAGGCTCTGCAGTGTCTGCTCGGATTCTGCTTTGGATCCTCTCTCTCCCTCTCTCTCTGCCCCTCCCCTGCGCGCATGCTCTCTTTCTCTCTCTCTCTCCCCCCAAGTAAATAAATGAACTTAAGGGGGAAAAAAAAAAAGAAAGAAAGAAACAGGGGCTTTGAGCACATGACAGTGGCTTTGGCTTTGAATCTCGGCTCTGCCTCCCGTGCATCCACTTGTGAGCTCTCCCTCTCTCTCTGCAAACAACTGGCCCTCTGCTCCCCTAGCTGCTTGACGTACTGCCTTCCGAGAGCAGGTTTGTACGAAGGTTTGTAAAAGCTAATGGATGGGAAAGCTTCCTCCTTCATAACACTAAAGACAAACCAGTATGTGGGAGGGGTTCCCCTCAGGCCCATGGGACCCCAAAGTCTTCCCTTCCTTCCCAAAGCCCCTTCCCTTTGGGGATCGTGCTCATTTCAGCGTCCCTCGGCATCATTACAAGCTGAGGGTGAGGCTCCCTCCCCCGTGCACAGATGCTCTGCTCCAAACCTGGACAACCTTCTTCATTACGACACCAGTAACAGCTAGATCTTTCCGCAGGACGTCACCAGGGACTCGGGGTCACAAAAAGCAGGTGAACACAGAAAATAACCTGACAGCAGGTGACCAAGGTCACAGACGGCAGCCAGCTTGCTCTCTGGGATGGAGGGCCCTGATCTGCACCTCCAGACCTTCTCCCTCTCCATCTCTGACCAACAGAGGCAACAGCCGTCCTTTGGGTGGGGCTCTCTGCACCCCCGGCTCTGCACCGAGCACTGTACGCAGACCACCAGGGAAGAGTCTGCCCCTGCCACAAATGTCCTCATCCCTGGTTAAGAAGGACTTGGTCACGCCATTGTTTGTCCCAGGCAACAGAGACGAGGTGAGGATGAGAATCTCAAGAAAGGCCCAATCTGCCCTCCCCTCCCCTGCATCTCTGGCAAGAATGCACAGGGAGTGAAAACAGATCACAGAAGCAAAGAAGCAGAGGCTCATGACTCCCTCTCCCCCCGCATTCCTGAAGCTTCTCTGACCACATTTCGGGCAGCCCAAATCTCAAGGACTGAAGGCGGTGCAGGCACACTGCTTCTGGGGTGTAACCGGCCCAACCCTCGGCCAGCCAGGCCAAACTTCAGCCCACACTCACGTCCTTTCTGGAGATAGACCAGTGAGAGAAATGGGGCCCGCTAAAGCTGACCAACCGGGAGGAATTCGAGAGAAGAAACCCAGTCTGCGTGGATTGGAGTGTGCAGTCTGATCTAATCTCCTGAAAGAACCAGATGCTTCAGAAGAAAACGTACAAGTATTTTACTCGGGGCTGTTTGTGTGACTCCTGGGTTCAAACCCTACACATATCCTCAAGGACTTCAAAGTTCACCCATAGAACTTTCCTCAGCCCTAACGGTCTTTTTCACCTGGAATGTAAACTCTGTCATCCTACTGATGAATAGATCCCAGGTCAAAGCGACCCCTATTCAGGTCTCACTTGAAGCAATTTCTAGAAACAAAAAGGGCAACTCAGGTTTGGGTCTTGGAATACAGGATGTAAGATATAATACTGCTAATGTGGTGCAAAATCTCAAAAGAAGAAAAAGGAGGGAAGGGAAAAGAAGGGAAGGAAAGGAAGGGAACCGCTGCTTAGGTTCGTGGGTTCGAGCCCCACATCAGGCTTTGCACTGACAGCTGGGAGCCTACTTAGGATTCTCTCTCTCTCTCTCTCTCTCTGCCCCTCTCCCCCCACCTCAAAAATAATTAAACATTAAAAAAATTATTTAATGCAAATCTTATGTGAGAAGCTTGAATGCAAACAGTCTGGGAGAAGCAATAAAATGTCCTCAACGGACTTGCACTTGACTACTGACCCTGACCTGGACGGGGCTTGCCTGAGGCCGGGAGGGCAGTGTGGCTTTCTCCAAAATCTTGCCCAGCACCCACTCCACTACAGACATTCCCCTCAACGTGCAGGAACGCTCAGATACTTTAAACTCCACCAGAGGTAAAGGAGTGGCTAGGCTGAGAAAGACCTACTTGAACTTGGTCGAGCCATTGTCGGGCAGATCCGGGTTCTGGTGGAGGCTGGAGACTTCAGTCCACTGTACAGCCAGGACAGTAATCGGCAGGGGACAATCTGGTGAGGCTGCATCAGGTTTTCTTTGTAGTACTCACTCCTGAGATGGGCTTCAGGAAAAAAACACAGACACAAACAGAAACAATCAACTTGTATTTCTACATGTGTATATAAAAGTAAGAGGGCTCTTGCCAAAAATCATTAGTGACAGATCTTGACAGGATGCATCCTCTACACCAACTGTTTTCAGTCTGTGTTTTCAAGCTCTCCCAGGTGCCCCGGGGCAGTGGTTCTCAAATACAAGTCCCCAGACCAGCAGCAGCAGCAGCAGCACCTGAGATCTTGCTAGAAATTGCAAAGTCAGGGGCTCTGCCGTGGATCCCCTGGATGAGGAACTTTGCCTCTGTTCATCTCCAAGTTGATTCTAATGAACATTCAGGTTTGAGATCCACTGCCTTTGAGGCCTGGGAAGGGGTAAGATGTGAGAATTCATTTGAAAAACAAGTTCTTCTGCTTTTTAAAAGGTATGAAAAGGTAAGGGGGAAAAGTACATCTTCTCAACTTAGGGTCAAAATGCAGTTTCTATGAGAATGTAAATTCTAACCAAGAACAGAACCAGGCAGGGAAGAGAATCAAGATGACATCAAGTCAAAGGAACTTGGGACTTAAAGCACATTTAGTAAATTTTTATCCATCCCTGAGGAAATTTATAAAAGACAAACAGACACAGAGAAAGACAATATTTGGATCAACGACATCAAAAGGATAATGGGTAGGGCGGACTTCCACCTAGAGGGCAAACTGTGGGATGGACTCAGAATTCAAGGTCTATAGATGCAGAAAATAGAAAAACTACCCATTTACCAAAACTTTATAATCCCTTTGGAAACAACCGATCAAGACTACAAGTGCATTTTCCCTTTGGCTTAGCAATCCCAAGTGAGGAAATTTTTATTTTTATTATTTTTATTTTTTTAAAGTTTATTGACTTTTGAAGGAGAAACACTGGATGAGTAGGGAAGGGGCAGAGAGAGAGGAGGGGGGACACAGAATCCGAAGCAGGCTCCAGGCTCTGAGCTGTCAGCACAGAGCCCGACGCGGGGCTCGAACTCACGATCCGTGAGATCACGACCTGAGCTGAAGTCGGACACCAAACTGACTGAGCCACCCAGACGCCCCAAGTGAGGAAATTTTTAACACGGTGAGACTTGCCCACATCCAAACTGACGTATCTGTAGGGTTGTTCTTTACATCAGTGTGATTAACAGCAAGAGACTGGAAACAACCTAACTCTCCAACTACGGGGGACGAGTTCAATAAACAACGGCACATTCACAACATGTAGCTTGACAAAAAAGAAGGTACGTATGATTCTCCCAATATGACATCTTGGAAGGGACAAAACTATAGGGACAGAAAACACGTCAGTGGTCACCTGAGCAGGGAGGAGTGAATACACGAAGGGGCATGAGGGGACTTTGGGGGGTGAGGGAATTGTCCTTCAACTTGATGATGGTGGCGGTTATGTGATTGTTATCTGTCAAAACCCATAGAATGCTACACTAAACAAGGGTTAATTTTCCTATATGTGAACTATAAAATAGTTTAAAAGTAATGGGTACAGGTTTCAGTTTTGTAAGATAAAAAAAAAAAGAGTTCTGGAGATTGGTTATGGAACAATGTGAACGTGCTTACTTAACACTCCTGAACTGTACCCTTAAAAATGGTTAAGATGCTAAATGTTGTGTGTATTTTATTACAATTAAAAAAACAAATGAACCGAGTGATTACAAGTTATTTGTTGACTGATTCAGTATTTATAAGCAGACAGCTCCCTGACTTCAGAAGTGAGGGCTAGAAGCGCCCGGGGGGCTCAGTTGGTTAAGCGTCCAACTTCGGCTCAGGTCGTGATCTCACGGTTTGTGAGTTCAAGCCCCGCGTTGGGCTCCGTGCTGACAGCCCAGAGCCTGGAGCCTGCTTCGGATTCTGTGTCTGCCTCTCTCTCTGCTCCTCCCCTGCTCATGTTCTGTCTCTTGTCTCAAAAATAAATAAAACATTAAAAAAAATTTAAGAAGTGAGGGCTAGTATCAGCTGAGCAGAGGATGTTCAGAGAGGTTAAAAATAACTATATGGAAGATGAGGCTCAAAAATCTGTTAGTGCCAAATCAGATAATTCCACAAATCAGTCCAACGTGCAGATGTCACATTAAAAAAAAAAAAAAAAGATTTTTACTTTTTTTTTTTTTAATGTAAGCTCTACCCCAACATGGGGCTTGAATTCACAACCCAGGTTCAAGAGTCACGTGCTCTACCAACTGACCCAGCCAGATGCCCCCAAGACATTCTCTATGACCTTGATAGACACCTCTAGAATATATAACTTTGAGGAAGGGGAAAGTCAGATGCAAATACTGTTCTGAAAGAGATAGAAGTATAGACTGTCGTACTTATTTGCATTCACATTTTAAAAAATGGAAGAATTCCCAATTAATTAGTAAAAAGAGTTGGGAGGCGGGGTGGGAAATAGGATGTTTGGAGACTTGAGGGGAAGCAGGGATCTCCAATACATGTGTTCATATGTCGTTTCCAGAGTGTTCTCCAGGGAAAGTCCGCAAACACGCCACGGGGAGACCTACGGGGTGTCTCAGGAACAGTGTTAGAAAGGATTTATTACAGGGCTGACGCCTGTGTTAGGAAGGGTAGGGAGCGTTCCTGGAGGGAAGGCTGTGTCCAGGATTGGATGCGGACAGAGAACGGGATGGCGTGGTTATTTTAATGAATCTTAACCTAAAAGGTGCAACGTGGAAAAAGGGGCTAGAACCATGATTGGTCAAGGAGCCGCAGTCTCTCACATCAGCCAGGATAGGAGAATGTTCTGTCATTTTTGTGGCTTAGAAAACGTTCTTGTTTTTGTCCGGGTTCAGACCTAATTACGGAGCTGTCTTTTGTCCTGTTTCACTGTGGTCACAGGGTAACCTGGTGTGATGTTGTGTTCTATGAAATGATTTATGTGCCACAGAACACCAGGGCCCATCACGAGCGCCAGGACAAATGTAGGGAAGCAGACCCAACGTCCACCAGCTTATAAAGGGGTAAAAACACTGTGGTCCGTCCATACGACAGAACACTTATCCTCCTTCTCGTCAAAGACACCTAGCTAACTTCTGAAGAAACGGTCATATTTTTTTTCTCAGACCTGAAGGTAGGATTTTAAAAGTCACTAGGAATTTGAGGCTCCTGGGTGCCTCAGTCAGTTAAACGGCCAACTCTTGGTTTCGGCTTGGGTCATGATCTCACGGTTCATGGGATCGAGCCCCTTGAAGGCTCTGCGGTAACCACGGGGGGAGGGGGGCCTGCTTGGGATTCTCTCTTTCTCAAAATAAGTAAACATTTTAAAAAGTCATTAAGAATTTTAAAGAATTTAAGGAATTAAAAGCCAATGAACAGAGGCATCAACATAAAGCGGCTGATAAAACTGTTCTTTTTGCACAAGGGTCTCAATGATGAGTCTTCTACTGGATAACTATGAAAGGAAAACAAGTCTTTTTTTTCCTATTTTTTAAAAAAAATTTTGTTATTCATTTTGAGAGAGAGAGAGAGAGCCCAAGTGAGCGGGGGAGGGTCAGATGGGGAGAATCTTCATATCTGCTCAGATCGTGATCCCAGGGTCCTGCAATAGAGCCTCGAGGTGAGCTCCACATGGAGCATGGAGCTTTCCTGGGACTCACTCTCTCTCTCTCTCTCTCTCAAATAATAATAATCATAAAAGTAGAAAAAAGTTTTGCCTGCTCATATTTCAGTATTTCCAAAAATTTTTTTTAATGTTTTTTAATTTATTTTTGAGAGACAGACAGTTCAAGCAGGGGAGGGTCAGAGAGAGAGGGAGACACAGAATCTGAAGCAGTCTCCAGGCTCTGAGCTAGCTGTCAGCACAGAGACTGACATGGGGCTCGAACCCACGAACCGCGAGATCATGACCTGAGCCGAAGCCGGACACTTAACCAACTGAGCCACCCAGGCGCCCCTATGTTTTAGTATTTCCAAAAATCACTAGTTTCTAGACACTTTGCCTAGGAAATGCAATCAGCAAGTACTTCTTGGAAAGACAGCTTCAGTTCTTACCCTATGTGAATTATGTCTAATGACACACACACACACACATGCATTTATACATACACTCATGAACTACAATACAATTAAAATACTTTCTAAACATGTATATTCTTTGTATTTCAAATCTTTTATCATACTAACTTATTAGTAGAATCTAAGATTTCCTTTTTTAATGCTTATTTTGAGACAGAGACAGGGGGAGGGGAAGGGGAGAAGGGGAGGGAGGGAGGGAGAGAGCGAGCGAGCTAGTGGGGGAGGAGCAGAGAAAGAGGGAGAGAGAGAATCCCAAGCTGACAGCGCAGCCACTGACATGGGCCTCGAATTCACAAACCGTGAGATCATGACCTGAGCTGAAACCAAGCGTCCAACTGAGCCACCCAGGCATCTCAAAATGTAAGTTTCTCATTGTCTATCTGAAGTAATGCATCAGTGAGATAATTTCTGGTCTCACAAAACCCACTGTACTTCCTGTTTTATTGGTGAACATTTCCCATGACGTTTTTAATGAACGTGGGAACCGTTTTTGCTGAATTGCCCGTTAATTTAAAAGATGTTCTCCAAACCTTTCAGGGAATGTGCAGAGTAGAGATTAAATACAACAGTGCCACCTGAAATTTACTTCCAAGATTGGAAATGCTCAGAACATATGACTATTTTCAAGATACTCCCACAAAGTGTTTATTGGAAGCCTCTTCTGTGCCAACATTTACCTGCTTTTGGGGGATGGGGGGGCTGTCAGAGTGAGGAGTGGCTTTAACCTTCAACAAGCTTAAGACCCTGTTCAAGTGTAAAAGCAAATCCACCAAGAAGCACAGCCGACGTGCAGAGTCAGAGACTGGAGAACTCAGCTGCTCTGCCTTTTATCTTTAGGGTGGGCAGACAGACCACACGGGAGAAAATAAACTCATTCATCAGTCATTGGGAACTTTCTGGGTGCAGGACTGGTTCCCCAAACACTGACATTACTCTGAGTGAATGGCGGTCCCCTGTTTAACCAGACTTGGGAAATCACCTACTGAATTCGAAGAAAGGAAAAATGTCTCTATGCTGCCCGTGTATTTTTCAATTCTGAAAAATTCAACAAATGAAAGGCTACATCAGGAATTCAAGAGAAAAACCCTGATTTGAAATACAGACGTATATTGCAAAGGAACTGCAAAAACTTACACAAATAAATACTTCTGGAAACCCTAGGAGTTAAAGTGCAATGTACCAGTCCCCACTAGCGCACTTATTCCCTCTCCCCTCTACCAACCGCTCTTGTCAAGGCCACCACCGACCTCCTTGCTAAACCCAATGGTCGTCTAGATACTTCGACTTGGCCACGTCCAGCCTCTGACCCATTTATTTGATCACTTCTACAGGAAACATTTGCTTCTTCTGGTTTCCAGACACCACACTTTGCAGATTTTCCTCCTACTTCTCTGCCTCCCATCCCCCCGCCTCCCACGTCCAACAGGCGCTCCCACCTCCCACAGCCACGCCTGAGCTCCAGAACCTTCCCCACACCTTCTCCCCGAAAAGCCTTAAGGCATCTTCTCCTTGAACCTGACCTCTCCCTTTCACATCTCACACCCCAGACCGGCCCAGGGCCATCATCGTCTGCCACCCGGGCTGCTGCAGTGGCCACACTGGCTCCACGCGGAGCCCTCCTGCGGCTCCCCCTGCAGAGCGGCCCGCCAGGCCCACCTGCTCCGGCCGCGTGACTTTGAACCTCGCTTCCTGCCCCCTCCCTCGTCTCTCGGGCGGCAGCTGCCCGCGGGCTGTGCGAACACCGGGCTCGGGGCTCCGCACGGGCCGCTGCCCCGCCCGGGGAGCCTCCGGGGGGTCCTCCCGCAGAAGCGAGGCCCGCTCCCCTCCCCCTAGCTCTCCCGCGGGTCCTGGGCCCCGGAAGAGGGGGGCGCGCATGCGCCCGCCGGCGCCGCCCCCTCCCCCTCCCGGCAGGACCCGGCCCGCGGAGCCCGGAGTGCGCCCTGGTCCGTGCTGGGCCGGGACCCCCGGCGGGGAGCTGAGGGACGGCCGCCGAGCCCGCGGGCCGCGCGGAGACGCACCTGCCGGAGGCGGGGACGGAGGCGGCGGCGGCCCCGGCGCGGGGGGCGGGTCGTGGGGGCCGCGGGGCGGGACGGCCACCTGTCCCGCTGCAGCGGCCCCTGCCGGAGACCCAGCCTGGCCGCGCTCGTGAGCTGCCAGGGCCGCCCCCGCGCCTGTGTGTCCTCCAGCGAAGGTTGCTTTGCGCCACCGCGGAGGGGAGCGGGGGGCAGTGTGCTGCTGCGTCTTTGTGAGCTTCCCTGATGTGTCGTGTATTACTGCCTGCTTTCGTGAAGGATCACACAACTTCAGGACAGAGCATCTCGAACAGCGGGGACCGCTATTTCCAGAGATGGTTAGTTGGGTGCCCAGGCGACGACCACTGAGAGCTTTGGGGGTCCCAAGGGAACAGTTTGAGGGTCTCTAGGGGTCGGTGCCCCCAAGTGGCTCCACGTGTCCGATTTCCCTTAACATCGCTCATCTTTCTTCCTTTTGATTCAGGCTTACCCCCGGCGCTTCCTTTCCCACGGGTGTGCCCGGGGATCTGAACGGGAAGTGGTCTGAGAACCTGGGGCAAAAAAATGGTACCTTAACATTTGTTTTCTGGGCTCAGACCTCAACCACTTCCTAGTTTGGCTGGAAATTCAGCCCCCTTTGGAAACCTCTCTTGCTCCTGTAGACTGTTGAAGCCACTTAGGGGGTTGGGGAGTTCAAGGATATTGGAGGAGGGAGAGGGCCTCACATCAACTATTTTTTCGCGGAAGTCCCGGACATGTATATGGCACTTACTTTGTGACCTGTAAGAGCTTAACATACCTTATCCAGTTTCTTTTCTTTTTAAGTTTATTTATTTATTTTGAGAGAGAGAGGAAGAGAGAGAACTCCAAGCAGGCTCCATGCTGCCAAGTGCAACTCACAAACCGTGAGATCATGACCAGAGCCAAAACCGAGAGCCAGGACGCTTGACCTGAAGCACCCAGGCGCTCAGCATTAACCAGTTTAAATCTTCGTCACCCCTTGATAAGATAGATGCTGTTATCCCCACTTTACAGGTGGGGTAACAAGCCCAGGGAGTTCAAGAAATGCCCAAGGCAGAAAAGCTGTTTGCAGAGCTAGGAATTGAACCCAAGTGCTTTAGCTGCAGACACAAAGGTCCAGGCAAGCACATACACCATCTCTCATTACGGTGTCCTTCCATTGTTTTGTGTGCGTATGAGATTAGCCTTGGCGTGTTCATCCTTCCCTTCATTCAGACACAGGGGTGCAGGTTGCTGGGGAGGTCCTGCGCCCCTGGCCGCAACCATCCGTGGTTCCAAGTCCCAACCTGGAGCCCTCTGCCTCCGCCCACGTGTTCACCCACCTCTGGGGCGTGGCATTCCATCAGGGTCCAGGAGTCCACTCCCTACAGCAACCCTCCCTATGCCCCCCAACCCCACCCCTTCTTCCAGGCTTGGAAGAGCGGACTCCCTCCCGAAGCATCAGCAGCTACTATTCCTTCCATCTCTCAGGCAACTCCAGCTGGACTTCTCGATGGCCTTGTTCTTTCAAAACAAAGACCGTCCCCTCTTCCTGGAATATTCTTTCCCTTTTCCCTCAAGAGTAAGTCCTGTCAACCATCCCGTCTCCCCTCAATTGTAACTTCCTCAAGGAAGCCCTCTCTGAGCCCCGCTCTCCCTGGCATTGTGTGAGATCCCTTGTTTCTGATCCAGGCCTGGCGACACTACCCCGATGATCCCAGTGAAGGTTTCAAATGTATTGCTGTTTATCTGATTCCATTTTCTCTTTTCCCCCAGGCTGTAAGCTTCCCTGAAGGTGACCTTTTTTGTCTTTATTTGTTCACAGTGGTACAGTGTAAACAAATTTGCCTGACAGTGGATACTCAATGTATTAATTCATTTAATGTATGTCACATGAATAAATGAGCAACCTCACAGGAAGAACAGCCTAGAACTGAGAGGATAATGGCTTGGCTATCTTTACCAAAATTAAGAAGTAAATTACTTTTTTCTTTCATGTTCCTTATGAGTCCCTAGCAGCACAAAACACACCAAAAATAAACAAGCAAAAGCAGTTTATCAATAACTACCTATTTACAGAGGGTTTCCTGGCATAATGAAGGAGGTGATATAAGAATTTAGGAGAACATAAGCTGGGAAGTGGTATCTACTTCCTCCTCCCTTTTAGTGAAATTCAGACATGCCAAACTTTCCCTCTGGGAAGAAAATCCACCCCCCACCCCCCCGCCACTCTGACTTTTTTTAATGTTTATTTATTTTGAGAGAGAGAAAGAGAACACGCTCGGGTGAGCAGGGGAAGGACAGAGAGAGAGAGAGAGAAAGAGAGAATCCCAAGGAGTCTCCGTGCTGTGAGATCATAACCAGAGCCGAAATCAAGGGAGGACCTGGGTGGCTCAGTTTGTGAGATTGAGCCCAGAGTGTGCTGACGGTGTGGAATCTGCTTGGGATTCTCTCTTTCAGCCCCACCCCCTGAGTGTGTGAGCTCTCTCTATCTCCCCACCCCCACCTCAAATTAAATAAACACTTTAGAAATAAAAAGAAATCAAGGCTTGGACAAGTAACCAACTGAGCCACCTAGGCACCCCATATATATTCTCTCAGAGTCGCTCACTTTGCTAATTCCCATGCTGTCCCTTGGGGGTGGACTGTCCTCTTTAAGCTCTGGTATAAATGTAAACACGGATGTAAACATCTAGACTTGGTTGGTGTCCTTCATCGATTGACTGATTTTGATATACTTAGGAGAACGCTAAAAGTGTCTGAGGGTTTTACTCAATCCTAAGGGAGAACAACAAGAAAATAGACATCAAGACGGCAAAACTAGAAGGGATATAAACACAATCCAGAAATTGTGCAAAACCCCAGCCCCACCAGATTATACATTTCCCAGCTCGAGTCTGTTTCCACAATAACACGCCGATGTAACACTCATCCTGCATGTACCCCCATACATCTTGGCAAGAGAGCAAGGCCATCTCTGCATAGCCCCTCAGGTTCTTCCAGTTTCAGCATGAGACCCGAGGGGTAGTTAGCACAGAGAACAACCTTGCCTTACGAGAGATCCCGCACACACAGCATCTAGGGGCTGCGGCTTTCACTTCTGTCACCTGGTCAGCCCATTTGCCTACAATATGGCGGCATAGGATACAGTAACAATGCACGCAGCTCACACTCAAGAAATAAAATTCACACACACACACACACACAACTGAGCTGTGAGTGGTGGAAGGCAGGAAATGAGGGGTGCAGGTACTTGCATGCTCTGTGGTGAGGGAAGCCAGGTTATGAGGAAGCGGTTGTATCAGACAGCAATCTGGGACAACGAGGGCACAATCTTTTAGTAGTTGGATGGCGAGGTGTAGGGGAGTCAGTGCCCTTATTCTTAATGCCTGTGATAGTTAATAAAGGGAAACTTCACTAAAGTCCAGAGGATAGAAGAGGAACCCTTACCACTCAACATCAATTACAGGAAGAATTGTCAATTTCAGGCCCCAACAATGAGTGTCCAGTAGGGAAGAATCATCAATTACAGGCACCAACAGGGAAAAGATGTGCATTGCACCTCTACTCCTGCAACCCAGTGATGAGAAGCCTTCACCACCCTGAACTCTTGCCTTTGTCCAATGGACTTGCATTCAAAACAGCCCCTTCCAGGGCGCCTGGGTGGCTCAATCCGTTAAGCATCTGACTCTTGATTTCGTCTCAGATCATGATCTCGCAGTTCATGAGTTTGAGCCCCTCAGTGGGCCCTGTGCTGACAATGTGGAGCCTGCTTGGGATTCACTCTCTCTCCTTCTCTTTCTGCTCGTGCACGCACGCTCATGTGCTCTCTCTCTTAAAATAAATGAACATAAAAAAAACCCAACCCCTTCCAACTTCCTCCTTCTCCATAAAATAACATTTCTTTCCTCTCTTTTTTGGACTTGCCTGTGGTTTTGCTGCAGGTTGCTGTCTCGAATTGTAATTCTCCACTTCTATTCCAGAATAAACCCATTTTTGCTAGTTTAAAATAACTGTTTTGTTTTTAAGGTTAATGTGTCCCAGAGTCCTGTTCTTTCTTTTCATGTTTAAAGCATCCGTGTTTTTTGTTTTTGTTTTGTTTTGTGGATGCAATACCTATCATTGTAAAACCACCCGAAGAACACAAGTGTGTCCCGATTGTCCCCACTCAAAGGGAATTTACCGACTGGGTCTTTACATTTCCACCTTTATCTATACAGATAGTTCTCCTCTCGTGCTTCTCTCCATCTGAGATCCAGAGTCCTAATTCTCCAGGCTTACGGGTACTCACCATTGGCCAGAAGACTGTTCACACTTGCTAAGAAGGGGAAGGAGAGGGTTAGGTGGGAAAGGTCTAGGCTTGAGGACATCTCTCCTCTTCACCCTGCTCCTCAATCTCCAGATACTTCAAAGATAAGGATCAAAGTCCTAGTAGTTTCCAAATGCCCATTCTTCCTTTTGTGGGAGACCTGTGTGATTTGGGGGTTCCTTTATCTATAGTTCCCTTGACCCCATCAAAGCCCCTTCAGTTTCTGCATCTTGGAATGTTTGAAGGTTGGCTAGCTGAAGCCATCTCTCCCCTGGCAGAAAGTCCATGGAACAGGACCCTTTCCAAGAAAACTACTAGCCAACTCCCCTTCTTTGGGGCCACATCTGGCCCATGAAAAATGTGTATACATCCTTTCTTTGCCAAACCCTAGAAACGAAGGCATTCCTGACACAACCCTCACTCTTTGTTGTGCTGCCTCAAGTCTTTCTAGCCACAGCTTCTCACCATCAGGCTTTTTCAGGTACACATTGAATGGTAGTCCCAGAGTCCATCCTGCTCCAGGACACACACGTGCTTCTCGAAGACCCCTCCTCAGTTGGCTTGAGGAGAGGACAGAAGTTCCCCTGTGCTCCCCCATGATTGTACAGAACAGATACTTACATTCAAAAAATTTTTTTAATATTTATTTTTGAGAGAGAGAGGGAAAGAGACAGAGCATGAGCAGGGGAGAGGCAGAGAGAGAGAGAGAGAGAGGGAGATACAGAATCCAATGCAGGCTCCAGGCTCCCAGCTGTCAGCACAGAGCCCCAACCCGACACGGGGCTCGAACCCACAAACTGTGAGATCATGACCTAAGCCAAAGTTG
The DNA here is from genome assembly GCA_028646485.1 of Cryptoprocta ferox. Lineage (NCBI taxonomy): Eukaryota > Metazoa > Chordata > Mammalia > Carnivora > Eupleridae > Cryptoprocta > Cryptoprocta ferox. Next base: position 128,332,053 of record CM053577.1, on the reverse strand, counting down.
GATGCTTAACCAACTCAGCCACCCAGGTGCCCCAAGACACCTACATTTTAACAACTATGCCCAAATAATGTCTTTCCTTTTAAATGCCTGAGGATGGGGAAGGGGCTAATGGTGCATGAATAACAACAGCTAAGAGTCACGGAGCTGTCTGTAAGCACCAGCCTCTGTCTGGAACACTCCCAATGGACTCTCTGAATCCTCATGATGACCCTGGGAGTGGGTGATTTGATTATCTTCTGCTTACAGATAAAGCACGAAAAGGCAAACGGGTCTGCCCGTGGTCATGAGCTAGTAAGGACAGAATCAGCAATTGGACCCGGACCATCTGGCTCCCACGCCCTTGACTACTGTGCCCCTCTACACGGGAATGTCTAGCACCTCTCTTTATAAGGTGGGTTTGTCAGCTATTCTGTCCTCAACCTCCTGAATCTCAGCCAGAAGCTTGAGACAACCAGAAACATGGCAATTAGTGTCTCGATTCATGATTATCCTGTGTGTGTATGTGTATGTTCTCATTTATTCTGCTTCCTGTACTCTTTTCTCTGACTTCCTTTTCTCTGTTTTGGTCTGCCATTCATTTGAAGACTTTCCTCAAATATCTGGTGATCCTTGACTATCTGTTCATAAGTAAGACTCCAAAAATGTGATAGGACACCTAGGGTGTAGGGGGAGGGGCGTCCACAGTTGGGCCTTGTAGGGTGATTGGATGAGGGTGTAGGGTGATTAGATCTCTGAGGTCTTTGGGTCTTTAAAAAATTTTTTTAATGTTTGTTAATTTTGACAGAGAGAGAGAGAGAGAGAGAACACAAACGGGGTAGGGGCAGAGAGAGAGGGAGACAGAATCTGAAGCTGGCTCCAAGCTCTGAGCTGTCAGCACAGAGCCCAAGGTGTGGCTTGAACTCACAGACTGTGAGATCACGACCTGAGCCGAAGTCGGTGGCTTAACTGACTGAGCCACCCAGACACCTCCATTTTGGGTCTTTTAGAGAATAATCATGTAGTATCCTGCTGGTAGAGGATAGTTTCCTCTCTGCCAGAGTTTTTGTGCTGGGTCGTGTGGGAATGCTTGGGGTACAGTGGGGGGAGGGAAGCAGATTTAATATTTAGAATATAGACTTTCCCTGAATCCTTTTTTTTTTTTTTAACACAGCTCCTCCCACCCTATTCTGCTTAGTATTTTCGACTTGTCCTCAAGTCTGGTGCAATTTTCCAAAGAATAAACCTTTTGCCTTGTTCAGAGGGTAGAAGAGGGTATTGGGGGAGGGACCGAAACAGAGAGGAGGGAAACATGCTTGAGGTAGTTCCTTTTACAGACTTTCAATCAGTCTCCCTGGCTTCAGTCCCAAGACTTACCCCCACCTTTCTTGCTACCTGGTACCTCAAATTCTTAACCCCTCTAGGGAATGTGGCATGAATCAGTGAATCAGTTTCCTCCTTGGGTGCATGCTGTGCAGACATCAGCACCCAGCTTTCTCAGCTCTGGCCATCCATTCCTCCATCATCTTCCTGTTGTCCCCAGAGTTGTTACTAGTTCTTATCTCCTGTGTGCCCCGAGTCTCCTTCACCTAGTGAGTTTACACACCCTTTCTTGTTTTGTTTTTCCTTTCCTGCCATGTTGGAGAGGTCTCAGGGCAAAATGAAGAGTAAAACTGTTCATTCTCTTGTACCTCCCTGCAATTTTCTATTACCATTCTGTTTCGCAATTGCCCTTGATGTTCTCCCTGTGGATTTTAGAAAACCTTGCCCATTTCTAAAAGCCAAATTTTATAGGGATCAAGTTAAATTTATAAACTAACCTGGGGGTGGGGATTGACAGCTTTATGATATTGAGTTTTCCACTCAAAAACAGTATATACTTAATTCGAAAACATAAACGCACCTTTATATTTATTGCAGCATTATTTACAATGGCCAAGATACGGAAGCCGCCTAAATGTCCGCGCACAGATGAATGGATAAAGAAGATGTGCCATATATATGGAAAAAAGAATAAAATGTTGCCATTTGCAACAGCGAGGATGGACCTAGAGGTTGTTATGTTAAATGAAATAAGTCAGACAGAGAAAGAAAAATACCATATGATTTCATTTACATGTGGAATCTAAAACAAACAAACAAAGTCCTCTGGGTGGGGGTACCGCTATCATGCCAGGGAGAGTGGAGCTGCCCACTCTGGTAGGAGGTGACAGTCAGGTCTTCGGGGCTCAAAGCTGTCACTCATCACTAAGGAGTTCAGTGTGATAAGCCTAACAACGAGTTCATGCTCTGCCACTGGGAAGAGAAAGACCCCAGGCAGTGTTTAGAGGGAGGCAAGTTCGTCAACAAATGTGCTCTGGGCTTCCTCAGGCAGGTCAAGCTTTACTGTGTGGAGCCTTTTAAAGAAGCTTAAACTGGGGCGCCTAGATGGCTCAGTCCCTTAAGTGTTGGACTTCAGCTAAGGTTATGATCTGCCGGTTCCTGAGTTCGAGCCCCACATCAGGCCCTGTGCTGACAGCTCAGAGCCTGCTTAGATTCTGCGTCTCCCTCTCTCTCTGCTCCTCCCTTGCTCTCTCACTCTCTCTCTCTCAAAAGTAAATGAACATTTAAAAAAATTAAAAATCAATAAAAATAAGAAGCTTAAACTTGCATTGATTATTGCAGCCAGCAGTTAACTCTGTTGGTGCCGCAAACAGCAGACCAAGTTTGATGAATGTGTGTGGGACGGGGCTGGATGTGACCTGACCTAAAAGAGCTATCCAAGGTCACCAAACTGAAAACAGATCAACTTTTCTCAGACTCTCAAGACCAGGAGCAAAGCCCACCCCTGAGGTGGAAGGAGAGCTGAAGCCTACCAAACGTGGCAGCCGCCATGTTTGTTTTCTGGACCGTGTAAGGAGGGGTCCATGGCCCGCACTCAGTCACACATCCAGACAACCACTGATGATACTTCCATGAGGTGTGCATCGACCCATAGAGCATTCTTTCCGGGATCAGAAACTTTAAAAAGTTAATTTATGTGACTTGGCAGTTATTCTATACCATTTCCTGGCTGTTGTAATTTTTAATGAGTAAAAACAAAACAAAAACCAGAAACAGACTCATAAATACAGAGAACAAACTGGTTGTTGCCAAGGGTGGGGTAGGAGAAGTCCGAAATAGGTGAAGGGGATGTTCAAACATCCAGTTAGTTACAAAATAAGTCAAGGGGATGAAAGGTAAAGTATAGGGAATATAGTCAATAATATTGTAATAACTCTCCACCGTGACAGATGGTAATTAGACTGTTCGTGGTGAGCATTTCAAAATATATATAATTGTTGAATCACTATGTGATCACCTGAAACTAGTATAGTATTGCATGTCAACTATACTTCAACTCAAAAAAGGTATATACCTTTTCATTTATTCAAGCCTTCTTTTAAATCTCTCAAGAGCCCTTAACTTTTTCTTCATATATAGATTTTCCACATTTCTTGTTAAATTATTCCTATTTTATCTTGAAATTCTGTTATTGGAGTTAACCATTCAAAAAGTCCACTCATTTCAAAAGATCCTCTTTACATGAAGAATCCAACAAAAGAAATACCAAGAGAATACGAGGACAAAAGCTAAGGGACGTGGGAATAAAAAGGAAGTGTCCAATATTCTACCACTTCAAATCGACTGGGCAAGTTTGACCATCCCAAGCTTCATCTCATCCATCCATCCACTGGCATATCCAACCATCCATCCCTCCATCTACTTACTCATTTATCAGTTATGTGCCGAATACTGGCTAGGCCTTCAATCAGAGCAATGGGTAAGAACTAACAGTGCCAGCAGAAATAACTAGGCACGGATCAAAAAATAAAATTCTGCCATCAAACATATACTGTGTTTTATCTTTTGCCCTTGGCCTTTCTCCAAAACATTAAGCACTAAAATTCAGAATCTGCTTTTATTTATCTAATTTTTTAGAGCCCCAGTAAATAGCTGTGCTGGGTACTTACTATAGGAGTTAACATTCTCTCTAGGAGCATGAAGCATTTTGTAATAACTTCCCATCAGAGTGGTCAACAAGTTTAATATGGGATGTCAAGGCAAGTCAAGGCAAACCACCTCTACCTACCATACGTCTAGATTAACTAGATTGGTGGGAACCAAAGACATCCTCCAGAAACAAACAGAAAAGGTCCTGTAGTCTCCGTGTCATCTGACATAGGTTTGTCCATTTTTGTTTTATAGTTTGCATCTATTTATTTTATGAACGTATTTGATCACTTGTTCCACCCAGTCTGTGATCCTCACTGGCGTGTATACATTAAGTTTGTTGTAAGTAATTCTACAGGGCTTCAAAATCCAGTGTCCATAGCTTCTGTTTTAGCATCTTGAGCCCCAGACTTTTTACCTTTTAGATGGGGCTAACAATGCCCCTTCTTACTGGATTCTTGTGAGGAATAAGTGAAATCATGTCCATAGAGACTTTAACACAGTGCCTGGTGTACAATCACACCCAATAAACAGTTGCCCAGTTGCTATTAATTTACTACTTTCCAGAACTAATTTATGGAATCACCTTCTAGATTGTAGTTTGAAAAGAATATCCAAGTCGTTATAACCAGCTATTCACCCCTTTATGGACACTGTTTCATCAGCCTCCTTGAAAGAGATACAGAACCCCAATCCTCTCGGAAAAGGTCAGGAACAAACACTAATCAGATTCTGAATTTTGCTTTATGGAATATAGGTGTGATTCTGGGAACAGCAGGGTCAACCACACCTGGGAGCTTGTTAGAAATGCAGAAACTCGAGCCCCATCCCAGACGTCTCAGTCAGAATCTGCAAAAGTAAGAAGATCCCTGGGTTGATTTCTAGGAACTTCAACGTTTGAGAGGTACTGCTGTTGTTCACCTACCGGTGGAGAGAAAGTTCTTATAAGCAGCCGCTTCCCCTGGCACAGGTGCAACATGGTGTTCTGCAAGAAAGTCATAGCATCCTTGTTCCTGCCCAGTGGAAGGCTGATCTGTTTTTTAGCTGCAACTCCAAACCAGAAATTATATTTCTCACCAAAAAGAGCAACTGAAACACCCCTCCTGGAGTTCAGCGCATGCAAGGGGTACAGAGTGCAGATCTACAGGAGGAGGGAGGCTGAGCACAGAGGAAATGGAGGCACTTGCCCTTGGACATTAAGGAATCCATGGCTGACATTTATGAAGTTGCCTTGGAGATACACTTGATCAAACTCCAGTAGAAAGAGCTCCCGATTATTTTTTAAAAGTCTGCACATTCCAGCAGGACGTGAGGTGTTAATTACTCCACATTCTCTCCTGTCCTTGGTATTGTTGGTAGTTTCAAAGGTATCCTATTAGGTGGAAGGTTGTATCATGTGGTGGCGATTTCCATTTCTCTACTGAATAACCATGCAGAGCATCTCTCCACGTACTTATTTGCTACCTACTTTGGTTTTGGTGAAGTGTCCATTCAAATATTTTGCCCCTTGTAAAAAATTAGGTTGTTTTCTTTTTATTAGGTTGTGACATTCCTTAGGCAGGTATTTGTTTTGCAAATATTTTCTCAGCCAATCGTTCTTTCATTTTCTTACCCGTGTCTTTCAAGGAGCAGAGGTTTTTCCATTTTGATGAAGTCCAATTTGTCAACACATTTCTATGGCTTATGACTTGATTTGGTTGCCCTCAGCAATCTTTGCCTCAGCCAAGGTCACAAAGATGTTTTTGTACGTTTTCTTCTGGAAGTGTGTTGGCTTCTATGGTAGCCGCTAGTCAAATGTCAAATTTAAATTTAAATTAATTAAAATCTAATGTAGGGCGCCTGGTGGCTCAGTCGGTTAGGCGTCCGACCTCGGCTCAGGTCATGATCTCACGATTTGTGGGTTTGAGCCCTGCATCAGGCACTGTGCTGACAGCTCAGAGCCTGGAGCCTGTCTTCGGATTTTGTGTCTCCCTCTCTCTCTGACCCTCCCCTGCTCACGATCTCTCTCTCTCTCTCAAAAATAAATGAAACATTAAAAAAAATAAAAAAAAATAAAATCTAATGAAATAAAATGAACAATTCAGTGGCTTAGTCACATTAGTCACGTTTCAAGTGCGCAATAGCCACATGTGACTGCTGGCTATTGTATTGAACACCACGGGATAAGTAAACATTTTCAGCATTAGAAATGTTGCCATAGAAGATTGATAGGTTTGAGTTTTACATTTGGATCTGTGATCCATTTTGATCCCGCAATCTCACTCCTGGGTATTTCAAGAGATATGAAAACTATGTCCACAGAAACATCTCAAGGCTAATGTTTGCAGCAGCTGTAGTCTTAACATCTCTTTAATGTTTATTTATTTTTGAGAGACAGAGCACCAGCGGAGGAGGGGCAGAGAGAGAGGGAAACACAGAATCCGAAGCAGGCTCCAGGCTCTGAGCTGTCAGCACAGAGCCCGATGCAGGACTGGAACCCACGCACTGTGAGATCATGACCTGAGCCGAAATCAAGAGTCAGAGGCTCAGGGGCCCCTACAGCAGCTGTATTCTTAATCACCAAAATCTGGAAACAACCCACATAGCCATCAACTGTGACTGGATGAACGAATGGTGGTGCAGCCTTACAAGGAGACAGTACTCAGCAATAAAGAAGAGCAAATGAACAACATAGGTAACAACGGGGACCAATCTCAAACGCGTCATGTTAAATGAAAAAAAGCCAAACTCAAAAGGCTACTTACTGTTTGGTTCTATTCAGATCATTTTCCTGTTAAAGACAAAACTGTCAGCCTAAAAATTAGATCAGTTGCCAAGGGACTGGGGTGGAGTAAGAGATTAATTATAAAGTGGCATGAGAACATTTTGGGGAGAGAGAAATATTCTAGATCTTGGTTGTAGTGGGGATGATACGACTTCATCTATTTGTCAAAATTCCTAAAGCTGTTCACTTGGAAAGGGTCAATTTTATAAGAAGCGTTTATTATCCCACAGGTTCTGGAGCTTAGGGATTTGGGAGCAGCTTAGTTGTGTGGTTCTGGCTCTGACCTCCTGGCTAACATGTCAGCTGGGGCCCCGGTCATGTCTGTGGAACTTCATGATAAGCCGCCCCTGTATTCTTGACCTACAGAAACTGTGGGGTAATGGATGTTTGTTTTAAGCCATTATGTTTTGGGTTAACTTGTTACATAAAGATAGACAAGTAATATACCTATCGATGACAGAGGAAGTGGGAAGGGCCCAGATCAAGAGAAATAACTTAGCGCCACTAGGAATGAGGTAGAAGAGGCAGCCTCTGAACCTCTGAGCTCAGCTGGGTATCTCCAAGGCAGGGGACAAGGCATTCAACTAGACAAGGTTAAAGAGGAGTTTATCTGATGTTTTGGGGAACAGAGAAGGAGAATTGGGCATAAGATAAGAAGAAAGTAATTGTCACTCTTGGGACTCTCCATGAGTCCAGGCTTCACGCAGGTGCAGAGTCCTTTGAACTTGCTCATTTGCTCCATAGCGGATGTCCGTGGTAGAAGGTAGAACGTACCACCAAGAAAGTCATCTGGTGAGCTGGTAGGGGAATGGGAGCTCAAAAGAAGAAAGAGAAATAAATACGGAGCCTCTGAGAGTGAATTCCTTCCAAGGGAAGATAAAGTCAGGCATCCTGAACCAGCCTCAGCAACAAGACTAAGGTTTGGAGGAGGGCAGCGGTTTCTGAACAGAGTGGCCATTACATGAACCTGCCTCAGCCCAGTCCTCTTGACATCCTAGGAACTCTAAAGAGGAAAAAGCTTGGGTAAGATGAAAGCATTCAGCTCATGAAACTCTGTAAAGCCTGGGGCTAAGAGTCTCTCCTGGGGGCCTCGAAAAACAGAAACCAAGGAGAGCAGTGTTCACAAGTCATTACCCATTACATGGGAAAAATGACGTGTGAACGATGAACCAAGTAGACTATTAAGTGGTGGGTGGGGCTGATCATCTTGCTGAAATGGAAAGCGGCACGTAGGAGCTTGGAAATGTGTACAAATATAAAAAGGAAGACATGGGGTGCCCGGGTGGCTCAGTTGGTTAAGCATCTGCCTCTTGGTTTTGGTTCAGGTCATGATCTCACGGTTAGTGGGTTCAAGCCCCTCACTGGGATCTGCGCTGATGCTGATGCTGCACTGATGGCACGGAGCCTGCTTGAGATTCTCTCTCTCTCCTTCTCTCTGCACTTCCCTTGCCCTCTGGCTCTTTCTCTCTCAAAATAAATAAATAAACATTTTTTAAAAATTATAAAAAGGAAGACAAGTACTTGGGAAAAAACAACAATACTGGGCTATTAAGTGTGGGCTAATTGACTAACAAAATAAGTGTCTAAATAGTAAAGTGACATTATTTGTACCCTTGGTTGGTGAGGTCTGGGGACATTCCAGTTATAGAAGAATAGTGGTCTGGTTCTTCATTGCAAGCCACAGGAACCAATTCTGGATAGTTTAATTAGAAAAATATATTTTCTTAAAAAAGATATTAGATAAATATAACTACAATGATTTGTTAATGATTAGCAAGATAAAGAGATGTAAATTGTGACATGAAAAACAAAACATGGGAAGGAAGAGAATAAAAATGTACAGCTCTAGAATTCATTTGGACAAGTTGTTATTCACTTAAAATAGACTGTTATAAATATAAGTTGCTTTATGTAAGCCTCTGGCAACCACAAAGCAAAAATCTATAGCAGATACACCAAGCAGAAAGAGAAAGGAATCTAAGCCTACCACTACAGGAAAGCATCAAATCACAAAGGAGGAGAGTATGAGAAGAAGAAAGGAACAAAGGAACAGAACAGCCAGAAAACACTCAGCAAAATAGTACTAAGTCCATACCTATCAACAATTACTTTCCTTTTTTTTTTTTAAGTAGGCTCCACACCCAGCATGGAGCCTAACATGAGGCTTGAACTCATTACTCCCAAGATCAAGACCCAAGCTGAGATCAAGGGTCAGATGCTTAACCAACTGAGCCATCTAGGTGCCTCTCAACAATTAAGTGTAAATGGACTAAATTCCCCAATCAAAAGACATAGTGTGGCTGAATGTATAAAAATAAAAAATAAAAATAAAGAAACAGGACCCAACTGTATGCTGCCTGTAAGAGACCCACTTCAGCTTTAAGGACACACGTAGACTGACAGTGAAGGGATGGAAAAAGATGTTCCCTGCAAATGGAAGCTGAAAGAAAGCTGGAGCAGCTATATCCATGTCAAACAAAATAGAATTTAAGCCAAAGACTGTAATAGGAGATGAAGAAGGGCTTTAAATAACAATAAAGGTATTAATCCAACAAGAGGATATAACATTTGTAAATATTGATGCACCAAATTAGAGGCACCTAAATATATAAATCAAATACTAACTGACCTAAAGGGAGAAATAGACAGCAAAACAATAATAACAGGGACTTTAATACCCTGCTTTCTTTCACCAGACAGGAAATCAATAAGGAAGCATCAGACTTAAATGGCAAGTTAGACCAGATGGACTTAACAGGCATATACCGAACATTCCATTCAAAATCAGCAAAACACACATTCTTCTCAAGGGTACATGGAACATTATCCATGATAGATCTTACAGTAGGCCACAAAACAAGTCTTGATAAATGTTAGAAGACTGAAATCATACCAAACTTTTTTTTTCTGACCACAGTAGTATGACACTAGAAATCCGTTATAAGAAGAAAACTAGAAAATTCACATATATGTGGTGACCAAGCAACATGCTATTAAACAACCAATAGGGAAATAGGGATCAAAAGGAAAATAAAAAGAGAAATAAAAAAAAATCTCAAGACAAAGGAAAATGGAAACACAACACACCAAAATTTATGGGATGCAGTAAAAGCAGTTCTAAGGGAGGGAAGTTCATAGCAATAAATGCCTATATAAAGAAACAAGAAAGATCTCAAAAAAACAACCTAACTTTATACCTGAAGGAACTAGAAGAAGAACAAACTAAGGCCACAGTTAGTAGAAGGAAGGAAATACCATAGATGAGAGTAAAAATAAATGAAATAGAGATTAAAAAGACAATAGAAAAGATCAATAAAACTAAGAGCTGGCTTTTGAAAAGATAAACAAAATAGACAAACTTTTGGCCAGACTGACCAAGAAGAGAGGGGATGCAAATAAAATCATAAATGAAAAAGGAGATATTACAAATGATAGAAATACAAAGGATCATGCAACTACTATGAACAGTTATGTATCAACAAATTGGACAATATAGAAGAAACAGATAAATTCCTAGAAACATACAATGTCTCAAGACTGAATCATCAAGAAATACAAAGTCTGGGGAGCCTGGCTTGCCCAAGTGGGCACTCCAAGTGGAGTGTCTAACTTGGTCTCTGAGTTGTAGGTTCGAGCCCCACATTGGGTGTAGAGATTACTTTAAAAATAGATAAAATCTTAAAAAAATTACAAAATCTGAACAGACCAATTACTGGTAAAGAGATTGAATTGGTAATTAGAAACCTCCCAACAAATGGGGTATCTGGGTGACTCAGTTGGTGTAATGTCCAACTCTTGTTTTCGGCTCAGGTCATGATCTCACAGATCGTGAGTTTGAGCCCCATGTCGGGCTCTATGCTGACCGCACAGCACACAGCCTGCTTGGGATTTCTCTCTCCCTCTTTCTCTACCCTTCTCAGCTTGCTCTCTCTCAATAAATAAATAAACATTAAAAAAATACCTCCCAACATACAAAAGTTTAGGACCAGATGGATACATTCACTGGTGCATTTTATCATGCATTTAAAGAATTAATATAAATCCTTTTCAAATGCTTCCAAAAAACAGAGGAGGAGAGAATACCCCCAAACTCATTTTATGAGGCCAGCATTACACCGATACCAAAATCAGACAAGGACACTATAGGAAAAGAAAATTACTGGCCAATATCCCTAATGAACATAATTGCAAAAATCTCAGAAAAAGTATTAGCATGCTGAATTCAATGACACATTAAAAGGATCATATACGATGATCAAGTGAGATTTATTCCAAGGATACAGGGATGGCTCAACATCCACAAGCCAATCAGTGTGATATACCACATTAGCAAAATGAAGGATACAATCATATGATCCTCTCAATAAATGCAGAAAAAGCATTTGACAAAATTCAATGTCGATTCATGATAAAACTCTCAATAAAGTGGGTACAGAGGGAACATATCTCAACATAGTAAAGGCCATATATGAGGAGCCACAGCTAACATCATACTCACCAGTGAAAAGTGAAAGCTTTTCATCTAAGATCGGGAACGAGACAAGAACGCCCACGAATGCCACTTTTATTCAACACAATGCTAGAAGTCTTAGCCAGAAAATTAGGCAAGAAAAATAAAAGGCATTGAAATCAGAATGAAAGAAGTAAACCTGTCTCTATTTACAGAAAAATGATATTATATACAGAAAACCCTAAAGACTCCATTAAAAAATTGATAAAAGAGTTCAGTAAAGTTGTAGGATACAAAATCAATACACAAAACTCAGCTGCATCTCTATACATTAAAAATTAACTAACAAAAAGAGGAATTAAGAAAACAGTACCATTTACTATTGCCTCAAAAAGAATAAAATACCTAGGAATAAATTTAACCAAGGAGGTGAAAGATCTGTGTACCGATGAAAGAAATTGAGAAAGACACAAGTAAATGGAAGGATATTCTATGCTCATGAATTGGAAGAATTGATATTTTTTCTTTTTTTAATTCTTTTTAATGTTTTTTATTTATTCCTGAGAGACAGAGAGAGACAGTGTGAGCGGGGGAGGGTCAGAGAGAGAGGGAGATACAGAATGTATCTGGGAGCTGTCAGCACAGAGCCTGATGCAGGGCTCGAACCCATGAACTCTGAGATCATGACCTGAGCCGAAGCTGAACCCTTAACCGACTGAGCCACCCAGGTGTCCCAGGAATTGATATTCTTGAAAATGTCCGTCTACTCAAAGCCAAAGCAATTTACAAAAACAATGCAAGCCCTATCAAAATAACATTTTTTTACAGAAATAGAACAATCCTAAAATTCACATGAAACCACAAAAGACCCCATAATAGCCAAAACCATTTGGAGAAAAAAGAACAAACCTGGAGATAGCACACTTCCTGATTTCAATCTATATGACAAAGCTATAGTAATCAAAACAGTATGGTACTGGCATAAAAACAGATTACGTAGTTCAATGGAATGGAGTAGAGAGCCCACTAACAAACTCACACATATGTGGTCAATTATATGTGACAAAAGAGTCACAAATCCACAAGGGGGAAGGGACAGTCTTTTCAATAAATGGTACTGAAGGGGCGTCTGGGTGGCTCAGTCGATTGGGCGACCGACTTTGGCTCAGGTCATGATCTCACAGTTTGTGAGTTTGAGGCCCGCATTGGGCTCTGTGCTGACAACTCGGAGCCTGGAGCTTGCTTCGAATCTGTGTCTCCTTCTCTCTCTCTGCCCCTTCCCGACTTGTGCTGTCTCTCTCTGTCTCTCAAAAATGAATAAATGTGGAAAAATAAAAAATAAATAAATGGTACTGGGAAAACTGGATAGCCACATGCAATCAACTCACACTGGATTAACAACTTGAAGGTAAGGCATGAAATCACAAAACTCCTAAAAGAAAACTTAGGTGGTAGGCTTCTTGACACTGGTTTTGGCAATGATTTTTTGGATTTGACACCAAAAGCTAAGGCAACAAAAGCACAAATAAACAAGTGAGACTCCATCAAACAAAGAAGCTTCAGGGCAGCAAAGGAAACCTATGGAATGAGAACAAAAATTTGCAAATCATTTGGGCGATAAGGAATTAATATCTAAAATATATAAAAACTCCATTAAATGATGATGATGGATGAAAGATGTAATATAAATGTGTGTATCTATATGTGCATATACATACATATTTCACCTAGTTCTGTTCACTGAAAGACTGGAAGCAGCAATACCCAGTATCAGCTGATGCACTCGGCACAAGGAAAGAGGAAGGTGATCCTGGGCCACTTTGTAATTCTGGAAAGCAAGACCATGCCCCAAGAACGATGGGGACATTTGAAGGACACAGAACTAATAATTACAACTTATTAAATAAAACAGGAAACCATGGGAACACAGATACAAAATATGTATATTTAAATGTACGCATTTATTTTATAAGCATCGTGTGTGTGTGTGTGTGTGTGTGTGTGTGTGTGTGTGATACAGAACAGGATACCTAGATAGTTTCCAAATACCACCCCACAAAGTATTTGTTAAACCTGGTATTTTCCACCTAATCAAGGGATCAAAGTGAATATCATCAGTAATGAGACAAACAGAAATTAAAGGATACAATCACTTCCAAAAATGATAACCTTAATCTAATCTTGAGGAAACACCAGTTAGATCGGACTGGAGGATAATCTACAGAAGAACTGGACTGTTAATTATGAAAGTGTCAAGGTCATGAAAGCCTCTGAAAGATTGAGAACGCTTTCAGATGGACACAGACTCAAGAACCATGAGAGCTAAATACTCCATGTGATTGTGACCTGGATACTTTTGCTAAACAATTCACTCTTGGGTCAACTGAATACACTGGAATGACTCTGGGAATTAGGTGGTAGTGATGTATCATGGCAGATTTCCTGACTTTGACTGTTGTGCTGTGGTTATATAGGAGAATGTTCTTGTGTATCGAAAATACCTAAGTATAATGGGGAGATAATGGCACATCAGATTATCAACTGCTCACAAGTGGTTTCGAGAAAAACCATTCTTTGTATAGTATCCCCAATTTTTTAAATAAGTCATGATTATTCCAAAGTAAAAAATATATTTTAAAACATAAAAAAAGATATTTAAAACATATAAAACTATTTCTCCCCCACCAACAAAAAACCCCAGAAATAACACAAATGCCCATCAAAAGGTGAATGGATAAACAAACTGTGATCTAGCTTGTACTCTTGACACTCAGCAACTTGGGTGACTCTCAAAAGCATTATGCAAAGACGCAAAAGACTGCACCCTGTAGAATTCCATTTATGTGACATTCTAGAAAAGAGAGTTCTAAAGGTGGAGAACAGAGCAGTGGCTGCCAAAAGGTCTAGGCGTGTGAAGGTAGAAACTATAATAGCCAGAGGGGGTCCTCTGGGGTGATGAAAATTGTTCTGTATCCTGATTGTGGGGTGGTGAAACAAATCCATAGATGTGTCAGAATTCCTAGAACTACATACCAAAACAAACCAAAAATATGACTAGATGGTGGTTAGATAGCGCTATAAATTTACCAAAACCCATTGCGTTGTTCAGCCACAATGTGTGAATGTTATGGTAAGTAAATTGTATCAAGAGGCATGGAGATAAAGGTTTGTCTGTGTTTGTACAAAAATGAACACATATGCAAAATATGAATATTTTTTCATTTGAACCAGTCACTAACAACAAAAGGGTACTGGGTGTCTCACGGTATCACTGGGACCAGGTCTGGGACCTTCAGCCAGGAGCAATGCCCAAAATCCCAGCGTAGAGCTTCTGTAGAAAGAACACGTCTGAAGCTGGGATCACGTCTGAACTTGAATCACAGACTGCTCCTTCAGGATCCCGAGCTGCCAATGCACAACTCCCTCTGCTGCCCGAGGAGGTGGGCTCCCGCATCCCTTTCCGCTGTCTTGTAGAGTTCTTCTGGTCCTTTCTTTGTGTTACTAGTTCTGTTTTCAAAGTCCAGAACTGGTGTTTCTGTCTGGCAGGACTTTGTCCCATGGCTGTGCCCTGCAAAAGCAGGTATCTTGCATTTTCACTTTCTAGCATGGAAAGCAGACTCTGCCTCCCACCAACATTCCGAAAGTGGGAGAATTTCCCAATATTGGAAGGAAGGGGGTACATGTGTGCTGAGCAGCCAAGGAGAAGGACAATGTCCACCCAACCACAGGCACCATCTCTTTAAAGTATTGTTGAGGCGCCTTGGAAGCTCAGTTGGTTAAGTGTTGGACTTCGGCTCAGGTCATGATCTCACAGTCTGTGGGTTTGAGCCCAGCATCGGACTCTATGTTGATGGCTTGAAGCCTGGAGCCTGCTTCAGATTCTGTGTCTCCCTCTCTCTCTCTGCCCCTCCCCGGCTCGTACTCTCTCTCTCTCAAAAATAAATAAACACTAAAAAATTTTTTAAAGTATTGTCTTAAAGTGGCTTCTTTTAATCTAGAAATGCTTCACATGATGATGAAGCATCTACACATTTTCCAAAACACTAAGATGGTTGACACAGTTCACATCCACCTGCCTATCTCCTCTTCCACATACTCCAACACGGTTTCTAGACAGACCCTTACACGCCCCAACCTGTTAGCATTTTCTGCTAACATGTTTGGTAACACAAGCTTTGCTTTCTATTTTCTAGGTCAAAGAAGGCCAAAGGCAATGAGGACACCCCAAGCTTTTTGACATATAAGGACAGCTTTGAATCACATCAAATTGTCACACTATAACCACAGGAAAATAACTAGAGGGCGGGTTCATGAGTGTTCACCTACTTTGGCAAAAACCTTTCGTGGAAAGGGAATATCCTCCGTTGCTTAATTTCACAGAATGCCAAAATGGCACCTAAGTGGTTCATTTCCACTATGGTGATTGGCTACCTCACTTCCTTATGATATCCATACATTATTGCAAGAGGGATTTTTATGGAACTTTACAGGTCCTAAGTGCTTTCAAATCATTAATAACTTATCTGTCCCTGAATCTTCAGGTCAAGGTTAACATCTTCTGTTTTCAGTGCAGCCACCTGGATATAGAGGGTAAGTGGCTGGCCCAAGGTCGGGGTGGGCACTGTCAAACCTGGGATTGTGTAATTTAATAGAAAAAGAAAATTCCAACAGGGTAACATGCATTGGAAGAAGGCTGCTCTTGATCAAGGCCCCTTTAAAAGTCAAAGGAAAGAGAAGGATTGATTAAGTGCTGAGCTGGTTTGTTTCAAAGCTTGGCTTAGGTGAGTGCTGGCCAGGGAAGGGTCAATAACCCTGCCGCAGTGAGACTTCTAAATCAATCCAGTTCATCGCTTTAACCACAGACACTAAAACTGTCACTTGAGATATTTCTCCCTGTGTTTTATATATTCACACTCATGTTCTAAAAGTGACCTTCTGGGGGATTAATGGAAGAGGTGATTTACACCCAAGGTCACTAAAATGGATATTAAAAAGAAAGAATTTTAGCTTAATGTAGTAGCCATCTCTTAAAAGCAATTGGTAGCTAATGTTCCTTTATTCTTTTATTAATAGTAGAGTCAGTTTAAAATACAGGTGGCAAAAATACACCTTTTTTGTAGGACACTCGAGCAAGGAAATGTTAAAAACACTAGAAGGAACCCTAGCCACAATGGTGGCTACCTCTGGGCTTTTAACGTGAGAATAGTGCTTGTCTTCCAATGTCGTTCTTGGGCTCCTTAGAAGGGCTGAAAAAAAAGCTCTGGAAGGGAATTCAAAGTCAGTTTCCTTTGCCTTCCAGAGAACCCTATAATTAAGCAATAGTGATTTAATGAAAGAATCTAAGAAAATGGATTATTCTGGAATCTGAGTAGAGAAGCTCCTGCCTAAATCAACCCCTTTGTTCACTCTTGCATTCTATTCATGGCACCAACGAACTAAGATCTGGGGAAGCATAAAGCAATGTCCTAGAGAAGGCAAGCATATCTGACACAGAGCAGGTAGGAACGGAGCCTGTTAAGTGTGAAACAAAACTCATCAGCTAACGCACAGAAAAGGCATTCCCCACCCCCCTTTTTTTAATGTTTATTTATTTTTGAGAGAGAGAGAGACAGAGCGTGAGTGGGGGAGGGACAGAGAGAGAGGGAGACCCAGAACTTGAGGCTCTGAGCTGTTAGCACAGAGCCTGACACAGGACTCGAACTCACAAACTATGAGATCGTGACTCAAACAGAAGTTGGACACTTAACTGACTGAGCCTCCCAGGCGCCCTAAGGTGTTCCAGATTTAAAGATGCACATAAACAAAGATGGTGACAAAACAGAAGCCACAGAAAGCAGGGTAAGTTGGAGATGCTCTCTTTTGGGGACTTTATTTAGCATCCAATGAAGGTGATGGTGGAGCATTTAATTAGGCCATTAACTCCTTCCCCTCTGACTACAAATTAAACTGGAGGTGAAGAAGGGGATGGGAAATGTATTTCTCTTTAAGCCTAGTAAGTAAAACAAAGCAGAATGGTTCCTTTTTTATGTAATCGCTTTCACCCATGAATGAGGCTTCTACACAGCGTCTGAGTCCTGACATCATTCTCTGTCAATTCAATTTTAGTAACAATTAAGGTTGTGAAACATGGGAAAGAGAAACTTCTGATGATGCAAAATTCAAACCACGTACAAAGTAAAAACAACTGTCCATCGAGGCCCATACCTTTTCCAGGCTGCAACTCCTTCATTCCAAAGTAATAATGATGTCCTCTGCCATCAGATCACTCAGATATAAGGTGACACAGAAATAGGGCTTATAGCACGATTGTTTCTATTAGTCTGGTTTTTTTCCTGAGGATATTTTAAGGACTGGGGAATGTAAGCTGTTTTCAGGAAAAAAAAAATTCTCTTAATCATTTTGAGACTTACGTATAATACATATAAAACTATCTGTTGACTATAATATAGCCTCTCATGTCACTACCTATGACAATTTGTTTTGGTTGAAACTGGTTAATCCTCAATCCAATATCAGCTTGTCAGCCCCTTAGTTATTTACTTAAGCCTGGTACCCCTGGACCTGAGTGCTCAGTTCTATCCCAGCCAGCTCTCTTTCCACTGCCCTCATGGTTTCATCTCAGTCTGTATCTATTCCAGGAAGACCTCCCCTAGTAATGGCCGTCCACACCACCTCTGGGGAAGGGGGGGTGGGGGGACAAGCTGGATACTCACACCCTGGGAAAGTGCTGGGGCAGGGGTGACTGGAGGACACAGACTTCTCATCCCAACTTTGAGACTATGCTCCAAGATGACTGGAAGTTCCCAGAAATAGGTTAGAGACACGGAGATGATCCAAAGGGTAAAAAACAAATACAAAAACAAAAAACAAAAAGCAAAGCTGTTGGCTTATTCAACTTTGCGAAAGAAAGCCTGAGAATAGATCCAATTAGAGATTTTTCAATATCAACTTTAATCAAGAAATATTTATTGAGAGCCCACCATGCACTGGGGGAGTGTTAACCCATGAGAAATAATCGCCTGGGGAACAATGCCTAGCTGTTCTGTCTCTGCCCAGAATGGAACAAAGGCAAATGGATCTGCATGGCAGAAGAGTTTCAAATTAGCTGTAATGGAGAATTTTCAACATCACATAATGAGGGCTGTTAAATACCAGGACTGGCTTGCCAAGGGGATTGGAGGAGCCCTGGGGCTGGCTTGCACGAATCAGTTCTGGGTGGTTTCCGACCGGTAGCTTACAGCAATCAATTGTTCCAGTAAAGCTGCGGTTGAGAAAGGGTATGTTGTTTGTGTATTATTTTTTATAAATACTACTGAGAAATCTCTCAGGAGTGTTAAGCACAGGTTATTCCTGGAGGAAAGAGAAGGGTGAATCTGAACTCTGAATGAAGGATGTCACAATGAAAAACACCAAGAGGTTTGAATAAACATTTTCAAGTGTTATGAAAGGAGTAATCAAACATTAACGGAAAATAGCAACCTGAGGACAATACGGACACTGTAACGTATGACAAAATATTTGCTACCTAATTACTCATTGAAATTGGTTAGGAAAACATGAAAGCCCCAATGGATAACTAGATTAAAAGAAATTCATAAAATGAGATTTATATCTGGCCGAGAAATAAATGAGAAAAAAAATGACCTGATTACTTATAGCACAAAATTAAATTCAAAAAACTTACTATAAATTTCTTTCTAAAAAAATCAACAGATTATTTTTTCCATAATAACTTTTATTGCTGATGAACGTACAGAGAAAGGGGGCCTATTTGAACATCCATGATTCTCTACATGTGAACCTCTGTACAAACATTCCACTTTTTTGGGGCGCCTGAGTGGCTCCGTCGGTTAAGTGTCTGACTTCGGCTCAGGTCATGATCTCGTGGTTCGTGGGTTCGAGCCCCGTGTCGGGCTCTGTGCTGACAGCTCAGAGCCTGAAGCCTGTCTTCAGATTCTGTATCTCCCTCTCTCTCTGACCCTCCCTTGCTCATGTTATCTCTCTCTGTCTCTCAAAAATAAATAAAAAACATTTTAAAAAAAACATTCCATTCTCTTAAAAGAAAAGCTCTCAGTTTCTCACCATTGAATATGATGTTAGGTGTGTGGGTTTTTCATATATGGCCTTTATTATGTTGAGGTATGGTCCCTCTAAATCTACTCTGTTGAGAGTTTTTATCATGAATGGATGTTGTATTTTGTCAAATGCTTTTTCTGCCTCTATTGAGTTGAAATGATCATATTTTTTATCCCTTCTCTCACTAACGTGATGTATCAGGTTGATTGATTTGTGAATATCGAATCACCTTTGCATCCTTGGAATAAATCCCACTCCATTGTGGCAAACAATTTTTTAATGTATTGATGAATACAGCTTGCTAATATATTTCGAGGATTTTTGTATTTATGTTAGAGATGTTATCCTGTAGTTTCCTTTTTCTTGTGGCATCTTTATCTGGTTTTGATTTTATTTATTAAATCTCCCCTCTTTTTTTCTTTTTGATGAGTCTAGCTAAAGGTTGGTTTATCAACTTTGTTTATCTTTTTTTCAAGCTCCTGGTTTCATTGATCTATTGCAGATTTTTCTCAGTCTCTACTTCATTTTTTTCTGCTCTCATCTTTATTAGGGATTAAAGATGTCCAGTCTTACCACTTTCATTCAACATAGTGCTGGAAGTCCTAGCCACAGCAATCAGACAAGTACAAGAAATAAAAGGCATCTAAATCAGTAAAGAAGAAGTCAAACTTTCACTATTTGCTGATGACGTGATACTATATATAAAAACTCTAAAGACTGCACCAAAAAACTATTAGAACTGATAAATGAATTTGGTAAAGTTACAGGACAAAATTAATATATAGAAATCTGTTGTATTTCTGTACACTAATACGAAGTAGCAGAAAGCAAAGTTAAGAAACCAATCCCATTTACAAATGCACACGCACAAAAAAAAAAAAAAACAGAAACAAAAAAACCCTAAGAATAAACTTAACCAAGGAGGTGAAAGACCTGTACTCCAAAAACTATAAAACATTGGTGAAAGAAATTGAAGGCACAAACAAATGGAAAGGTATTCCATGCTCATGAACTGGAAGAAATGGTATTGTTAAAACGTCCCTACTACCCAAAGCAATCTACAGATTTCATGCAATCTTTATTGAAATACCAACAGCATATTCACAGATATAGAATAAATAATCCTAAAATTTGTATGGAACGAAAAAAGACCTTAAATAGCCAAAGCAATCTTGAAAAAGAACAAAGCTAAAGGCATCACAAGCCCAGATTTCAAGATATATTTCAAAGCTATAGTAATTAAAACAGTATGGTACAGGAATAAAAAAGAGACACAGATCAATAGAACAAAATAGAGGATTTCAGAAATAAATTCATGATTAGATAGTCAGTTAATCTTTGACAAAGGAAAAAAGACTATACAATGGAAAAAGGACAGTCTCTTTTAACAAATACTGTTGGGAAAACTGGACAGATACACCCAAAAGAATGAAACTGGACCACTTTTTAACACTGAACACAAAAATAAGCTCAAAATGGATTATTAAAGACTTAATTGTGAGTTCTGAAACCATAAAATTCCTCAAAGAAAACATTAACAGTAATTTCTTTGATATCAGCCATAGAAACATTTTTCTAGACATGTCTCCTCAGACAAGGGAAACAAAGGCAAAATTAAATTTGTTGGACTATACCAAAATAAAAAGCTTTTGAACAGTGGAGGAAATAATCCACAAAACAAAAAGGCAACCTACTGAATGGGAGATGTTTGTAAATGATATATCCAATAAGGGGTTAGTATCCAAGATATATAAAGAACTTATACAGCCCAACACCAAAAAAACCCAAATAATCCAATTAAAAACTAGGGAGAGGACCTGAATGGACATTTTTCCAAAGAAGACACACAGATGGCCAACAGGTACATGAAAAGATGCTCAACATCACTAATCATCAGGGAAATGCAAATGAAAACCACAAAGAAATATCACTTTACACCTATCAGAATGGGAATATCAAAAAGACAAGAAATAACAAGAGTTGGCAAAGATGCGGAGAAAAAGGAACCCTTGTGCACTGTTGGCGGGAATGCAGATTGGTGTGCTCTGTGGAAAACATTATGGAGGTTCCTCAAAAAATTAAAAATAGAACTATCACATGACCCAGTAATTTCACTACGAGGTATTTACCCAAGGGAAATGAAAAGGAAAAGGAAAACACTAATTCACCCAGCATCCCTGGGTGGTTATTGTAGCATTATTTACAATAGCTGAGATATGAAAGAAACCCAAGTGTCTATCAATAGATGAATGGATAAAGAAGATGTGGAGATTATGTATATATAATATATATAATATACACAACACACACATATATCTATGATAGAATATTACTCAGCTATAGAAAGAATGAAATCTTGCCATTTGCAATAACAAGGATGGAGCTAGAGAGTATTATGCTAAGTGAAATAAGTCAGTCAGAGAGAGATGAACACCATATGATTTCACTCATGTGGAATTTAAGGAACAAAACAAATGAACAAAACAAAAAAATGAGGGAGAGAAAGAACCTGAAAAACAGACACTTAACTATAGAAAACAAACTAGTGGTTACCAGAGGGGGGAGGTGGATGGGGCGATGGGTGAAGGAGATGGAGGGGATTAAGAGCACACTTATCACTGAGCACTGAGTCAATGTATAGAATTGTTGTATCGCTATATTGTACACCTGAAACTAATATAACATTTTATGTTAACTATACTTCAATAATTAAAAAACAAAGGCAATAAAAGACAACAACATTCCATTTTCACTTTTGGAAATCTATCCTCAACAAATACCTAAATCCGAAAATAATTTTGCTCAAAGACGCTCATCGCGCTATTCATAATCACAAGTAAAGAAAGTCCAACATTATCCACGGCTATAAGAAACTAGAAGTAACCTCAGGGTCCAATGGTAGGTAAAAAAATGGTGAGAGAGCAACTCAAAATATTGGACCATTACAACGATGTTAGAGTTACAACATGGAAAATGTCGTGTTCAATAGTAAGTGAAAAAAGTAGAAGATGCCTCGTCTGGCCACTTACTAACTCTGTGGCAAGTAAGAAACTCCATTGCTCATCTTTAAAATGGGAAGTCACAACAGTATCTTCCCCACATCAGGCTGTTGGATCATTAAGCGGAATTATGTACATACTGTGCAATGTGTTTCTCAAAAAGCAATTGCTATTTTTTAAGCCACATGCAATCTTGCATTTAAAAAGTCACCACAAGGGTGCCAGGGTGGCTCAGTCAGCTAAGCGTCCGACTTCGGCTCCAGTCATGATCTCACAGCTCCTGAGTTCCAACCCCGCATCAGGTTCTGTGCTGGCAGCTCAGAGCCTAGAGCCTCCTTCCAATTCTGTCTTTCTCTCTCTCTCTCTCTCTCTCTCTCTCTCTCTGCCCTTCTCCCACTCACAATCTCTCTCTCAAAAATAAATAAAAACATAAAAAAATAAAAAGCCAGCACAAGGGCGCCTGGGTGGCTCAGTCGGTTAAGCGTCTGACTTTGGCTCCGGTCATGATCTCACAGGTTGTGAGTTCGAGCTCTGCATGGGGCTCTCTGCTGTCAGTACAGAGCCTGCTTCAGATCCTCTGTCTCCCTCTCTCTGCCCTTCCCCTGCTCATGCTCTCTCTCTTTCTCTCTCAAAAATAAACATTAAAAAAAATTACAAAATAAAGTCACTGCAACACTTCAATCCACAAACTAAGCTTAAAGAAAACCCTGGAAAGAAATAGATCAAGGGCAGAGGCTGTCTCTGTGATACTCAACTATGGGTTCAAATAGGGTTCCAATTATTATTTTCTCTATTCTTTAGTTTTATGTTTTTTTGGCGTTTTCTGAGGTTTTGTTTTGTTTTGTTTTGTTTTTTTTCCCTTAGATATCTCCACTGCCTTTACAATGCATGATAAGATCAGGTCTTTTTCTTTTTTAATAGATTTCAGTTTAGTTTATAATACTTTCCAAAAATGAGAGAAATAGATTAAGTCACTAAAGTTGAGATGGAAATGACACACATTAATTGGCACTCTACCCAGTGACTTTCCTGGACCCACAAATGATGCATGGTCACGGATAAGGGAGGGGTGGTCAGTCCCCCACCCCAGCCCCTCACCCCTCATCCACTCAGGTTTATTATCTAGTCAGTGCAAGGCTGTAGCTGAGCCTAAAAGGGGCTTTTCCAGCGTTTATGAAGCTGTCCGTACAACTCCTCTTATGCTCTAGGCATTCTTTTTTCCAGTGAGCAGCAAACTGCAGAGACAGATCTCCCCCAAAAAGCCTAGCTTTTATATAACCAAAAGCCTGATTCATCTTGCTTGCCTTAATGAATGCCTGAATGGATTTTTATTTTTAAAGTCTCAAAAAAAAAAAAAACCCAAAAACCCTTAATCTCTAGCCTGGAGTCAGCAGCTACTGATTAAAAAAAAAGTTTTTTATTCGTTATCTTAAGAATTAATAAAATAAAGGGAGTAAAACCTACCAGTAATTTCTTTTTTCCTTAGGGACATCAAGGTGTGCGGGTTGGGTGGATAACGGTCTATGTTCGCTCTGTTTGCACATACACCAACATGTGTGAGACACGGGGTCTGCCGGGAGGGAAGGAAATGGGGCCCGGTGGTTGCAGAAAGAAGCGATTACCCCTGAATTCTAATGTTCTGGTATTCATTTCAAGGACAACTGTGAATAGGGCTTGGATAAATATCCTCAAATAACCTCCTGCGAATTTATACACATCTCATAACCAGAAAACACTCCGAGCCTTCCCCACCCCTTTGCTTCCTTCCTCCCCTGCTCTCTGAAAAACTGTTTGATTAACAGCCATGTCATCCTATCCCCACCTTCTGCCCCCTGCTCCTCCCCCCCCAACTCCCCCCCCCACCCCCCGTCGGCAAAGAAAGCGTCTCTTCATGAGAAGTGCAGCTGTGTGTGGCTCACATCCCTCCCCTCACAGCCTGAAAGGTGGAAACCCACCTCCCCCACCCCTGCTTGAAAGTGCTGGCCAAGCACCCCCTACCCTGCACCCCAGCTTCTCAGGGCTGCTTTGTGAAGCTGGTGCTGAATATGGGCTCTACCAAGAAAAGGCTCAAGGGGTATATGCAGGCTGGCCCTCATGGTCCTAAACATAACATAAATGCCATCTTCTCGGCCAGCACTTCCTTGAGTTGCTTATTACATATAAAAGAAAACAAAGAAGACAGAACGTTTGAGTCTCTAATGTGGCCTCGGAAAATAGATCATGCTAAGGTTTCAAAAATAAATGCATGTGCCCCACCCCAGGCACAAAATGTCAGGCAAGAACCTGGGGCTTTCTTCTCTGGAGAAGCTGAAAGGAAAAGGCTTCGCTTTAGAACCATTTTTCTCAACCTCGGTGCTATTGACAATTTAGACCAGATCATTCTTTGTGGTGGGAGACTGTCCTCAGGCACGGCAGGATGTCTAACAGCATCCTTGGCGCCTACCCACCCCTGGAATTGTAACAACCAGAAATGTCTCTAGGTGTTTCCAGATTTCCCCTGGGTACCTCCAACGTGCCAGATAAAACATCAGATGCCTGGTTAAATGTGAATTTCAGATAAATAATGCGATATTTGGAACATACTTACCCTAACACATTATTCGTTGTTTATCTGAAATTCACATTTAACTGGGCACCCTGTATATTTATTTGCTAAGTTTGGCAAACCTACCTGAGGAACAAAATGGCTCCCAGTTGAAAACTGACTTAAAGATAAGAGGAACTGGAGGATGGTCTTGAGTCATGGGGTTGTCGTCAGGATTGACCACCTGGGAACGGACTGGTCTGACTGCCAACCCCCTTCCTCTGACACTCTCCCCTAGCCACCCTGGCTCCAAGGCAGACCTCTACAGACGGCTTCTCTCCTGGAGGAACCAAATGGGGCCTCAGACTCTACCACACCATACTGGTAATTGAGTTTCCGCAAAAGAAGGCAATAAGCCTCCCCCAGTGTATTGAATAGAACCCTAAATTTATTCAAGGTAGTAATGTGCCCAGTTCTAGATGATGAATCATCAATGGTCCAAACCATTGGTTGGCTCCCTCTCTGGGAAGCCAAAAGACCTGGTACAGAGGGAAGTTTGTTAGAGGGGGTTCTAGAAAAGTCTTGCTTCGTTGATGAAAGCATCAGGAATGTAAGAAATGACCTATTCTATCCTTTTTTTCTTGCTGTGAATGCAGATGTGATACTCGGACTCGGGGCAACAATCTGATGGTCATGAGGGAGAGGCCGAAAAGAACTGTAAAGATGCTCCCTCTAACGTCTTGCATCTGCTTATCACCATATTTCTTGTTACCTCAGAAAAATAAACTGCTTTTTATTTTTTTGTTGCTTGTAGCTCAAAGCATTCCTAACTGATACAGAGACCAAAGTGAATAATTCAGGAAACAGAATGACAAACAAACAAACAAAAAAACTCATGAGTCACTCAAATCTATTTGATATCCTCAGAGAAATTGAATACTGATTAATGATTCCTCCCAAAGAGAATATTTTTATTACTTTCTTATTTATATTTCCAGTGTTTTCTACAATTGCAGACAAATACAACTGATATTTTTATTGCACTAAGTATAGCATACTCTCTACATTCAATCAAATAATATTCTATATACACCGCCCTTTTCATGTTTTAGTGATGTAGCCTATGGATAGATCTTTCCACATCTGTAGGGATTTTCCACATTCCTTTTTATAGCTGCATACTATTCCATTGAATTGGATGTGCTTTCATTTATTGAATTAGTACTTACCTGCTAAATACATGGGTTACATTTTAAAAATCACACCACAGTCAATAAACTTGTGCATGTGTTCTTGTGTTATTATGTAGAAGGTTGTATAGGATATATTCCCAGAAGACTAGATTGCTGCGTTGAAGGGAAAAATGTGTCTCTAATTTTGGTAAATATCTCCAGATTCCCTACCATAAGGGGTTGTATGGCTTTGCACCAATAAAATATGAAAGTTCCTAATTCTTCTGAGCCTTCCCAACAGGTATGATAATAGCAAATTTTTAGATTTTGGGGGAGGGGGAATAATCTGATTTTTGGGGAGGGGAATTCTGGTACAGTTTCTGTTTATATTTTTCTTATTAAAGTGAAGTTGTTTATATGTTTAAGGGTTATTATAGTTCTTTCTTCCATGAACTCTCTGTCTTCCTTGCCCTTTGTTTTGTTTTGATTTCTAGAAATAGATACATAGATAGATAGATAGATAGATAGATAGATAGAGTAAAGCATAGATCTAACTCTAGTTTATTCCAAATGGCTACCCAGTCACTGCAGTTATCTTTTACTAAAAAGTTCATCTTTACTGATTAAAGATGGTACTTTTGTCATATATGAAATTTATCCATAATCTATTGAATCTATTTCTAGACTTTCTGTTCTGCCCCAAGGATTCATGTGTCTTTTCATGCATAATACCACATTGTTCTTATTACTAAGTCTTTGTAAATGTGTTAATATCTGATAGGGCTTTGTTCCTTCACAATGTACTTCCTCTTAGAATTTTTATGGCCTTTCTTGTTTATTTTCCCATAGAAATGTCAAAATCAGCTTGCGTACTTCCAGAAAAAATGTTTTGCTATGTTCGTTGAAAGAGCATTCAAAAGAAATTAAGTAGGTTGACTGGAAGAAGAAATTTGGTGATGAAGTTAGAAAAGAGTCTTCTAGGAAAAAGATAATAGGAATCATGAGAGCAAGAAAAAAATTACCTGAAGGCTCAATTCCGGAGGTCAGATAAAGTAGTAGGAGTCCCAGAAAATGAACGTAGGGAAAGTGGAGGGAAGGAAATTAATAAGAAAATAATTTTTAAATGTCTGATGTGCATCTCCTGACTAAACAGTATATTTCAACACATTCGGAGGAGAAAGTAAGTTCTAATGAAAGGACTAAGACTTAGAACGGCATGAGGCTTCACAATAGCTCCGCAGGATTCTCTGAGAGTCAGAACCACCAGGATTCCTGATGCCCACAGTTCTGAAGCGTCATTGTTTTCCACTTAAACTTCTACGCACAGGCAAACCATGAGCTCATTAGTTCATGTAGTGAACTACTGGTTCATAAAATTAGTGACATTCCAGGCATTTAAAGACTCAGAAAATTGGAGCGCCTGGGTGGCTCAGTCAGTTAAGCGTCCGACTTCAACTCAGGTCATGATATCACAGTCCATGGGTTCGAGCCCTGCATCGGGTTCTGTGCTGACAGCTCAGAGCCTGGAGCCTGCTTCAGATTCTGTGTCTCCCTCTCTCTCTGCCCCTCCCCAGCTCACTCTCTGTCTCTTTCTCTCAAAAATAAAATAAAGACATAAAAAAAAAAAAGACTCAGAAAATTTACATTCTATGCACCTTAAGAGGCTACTGGAAGATGTGCCTAATTAAAATGAGGAAGCCAAGGAATAATGGAGGTTGGGGTGATTGGTGGCTGCAGCAGGTCCTAGCAGACTACACAGTTCTTGACCCTGGCAATGCACTCAATATCTCCAAGGAAACTGATAGACCAAATTTCTGTATCCTGCTACCTCTTCAGAATCCGTCTGCATCGCCCCCAATTCTGATTTAATTTTCCTGGGGTGGAGCTCAGAAAGTAGTTTTTTATTTTTAAGTTTATTTATTTTGAGAGAGAGAGAGAGAGAGAGAGAGAGAGCACGCATGCACTCACGCACAAGAGGGGGAGGGGCCTAGAGGAAAGGGGAGAGAGAACCCCAAGCAGGTTCCGTGCTGTCTGACAGAGCCTGACTCGGGGCTCAATTCCATGGACTGTGAGACGATGACCTGAGCAGAGATCAAGACTCAGACACTTAACAAACTGGGCCCCTCAGCGAGTAGTTTCTTAGAGAAGCTTTCCCAGGTGATTCTATTGAGCAACAAAGGTGAGGGACACCAATTATGAAGAAAATAACCTTTTTTAAAGGAAAGAACTTTTGATCATTATGGTTAGAACAAGCATTTGCTACCTTTTATTGTGTGTGTGTGTGTGTTTTTTCCAGTCAGATCAGCAGGTTGGAACTTTCAACTGCAAGTGAATTCCACTCTACCAGTGGTATAGAGTTTTTTAACCTCAAGCTTTAAACGATTAAGACTCAAAGGGAAAATCAAGTTTTTGAGTTCTTCAGTGTGCAGGGGCAGGGGGAGGGGACAGGAACCAAAAGAAGAAGATGTAACAGTTAGGCAGTTGCAACTTTCTAAATGATGCAAGACAGTGGAGATGACTTTATTGCTCCTCCTTGGAAGGAAGCAGGGATACAGCGAGGAACACCCCGGCCTCCTTGCCTGCAATGGTGGAGCATGCCACAGCTAATTTCTTGCTAGGAAGGGTCTCCCAAAGAAACACAAGTGCACAAATCATGGATTGTAAATAACTGGGATTAAATAGTTTTTCCCTGAGGAAGCTGACACAGAGACTTCCTCTGCCCTCTCTCTCTCTCTCCATGAAGCTATGGGTCAAGATGTTGGTTTCTAGAACATAATTATCAGAGAGCCCGGATTACTGTTCTAAAGGCAAGAATTTGGCTTTTGTTTGTTTGCTTGTGTTTGTTTTTCCAGTGAGTAGGCGTGGGACCAGAGCCGCCCAAAGCCTCCTTTCTTGTTGTGCACTTTGGACTTTCCGAAAAGTAGTGTGATGGGTGCCATTTTGGATATTTTGGAGGAACACAGTCATTTCAGGCTGGCTCTCCCAGAGAAGCGCCTCCAGCCATCCAGGCTCCAAGAACCCCTGTGATCAGAATGGAGTAGAAGACATTGGAAAGACTGTTCATTTTGTTTAGAATTATTCTAAGGAATTTGGGCTTTAGGCTTTCACTCATAAGGGTGAAAATATTAGATTAAATCCTTTGAACTTGAACTTAAAAATTCAGGAATTCAACCTCTCTGGGACTTTTATCTTTGAGCTTTAAATCCATGATGAACAGTCTGACAGGAAGGATCTGTTGTTGGCATTTTGTTATCATTACGACGTCATCTAAGCTCATTGCAGAGCCTCTGGTAGGCTATACTGGACAACATGACTGGCCTAATTTGGAATGGGACATTGCATAAGGAGTGGGTTTGTAGCTTTTTAGTACCTCAGTTAATTGGGACACAGGATGGATCTGGGTTTTGTGAGGCCTGATGCTTATACAATACGCAGGGACTCTCTTAAGAAAAAGAACAAAATTATGACCACAAAATTAAATATAAAAGTAAATATTTAGGGACACCTGGGTAGCTCAGTTGGTTAAGCATCCAATTCTTGATTTTGGCTCAGGCCATGGTCTTGTGGTCATGGGAACGAGCCCCACGTTGGGTTCCGCGCTGAGTGTGGAACCTGCTTGAGATTCTCGCTCTCTCTCCCTCTGCCCCTCCCCCGATCATGTGTTTTCTCTAAAATAAAAAAATTAAAAACTAGTTAAATATTTAGAATGAGAAAAGAAATCACAATAAATTACAATTCTATAAAGCTGACATATCCTAAAAATCTAAAAAGTAACATGACTATTTTTTTTAATAAATTTCTTGATACTCCTCTACATTTTTTTTTGGCTGCCGCCTATTCTTTGATCACCTCTTCACAAAATAGTGGTCTTATAATGTCACTTTACGTAAAAAGAGGAAGATAAGTTAGTCTTTCTTCTAACATGGTTGTTTGGAATTTTCTTCAATTGCACATTTTTTTCTCAGCAATAAAACTGCTTGCGGATATAGTGCTTGATCTTAAATTGTATCTTAAAAGGACAGTGCTTCCTGGGGCGCCTGCGTGGCTCAGTCTGTTAAGCATCTGACTTCGGTTCAGGTCATGATCTCGCACTCCATGAGTTCGAGTCCTGCGTCAGGGCTCTGTGCTGACAGCTCAGAGCCTGGAGCCTGCTTCGGATTCTGTGTCTCCCTCTCTCTCTGCCCCTCCTCTGCTCACACTCTGTGTGTTTTTAATACACATTTAAAAAAAGGCCAGTGCTTTCTGCATAACTTCAGTTTCCTAAAGAGAAAAATCACAAGAGGATTGATTACTTGTCCCAAGTGTCCCAACTTGTTCCAAGGTGCGGAAAGACTCTTCAGAGGAAAGTCCCTCTTCCTAGAACGAGAAAAGTGGGCGATGAACATTCTTTCCTACCTTGCCCAGCTTTTTGGTCCCATACAATATTGGTCTTACCCGTTAAATCCATAGTCAAAAAGAGTAGGGTTGCCTCCCCGTGGGAAAGAAGACCACAGCTGATCAAGGAAGTCCTTCTCTCCTCTTCCTTCAAAACCAATCCCTCCTCCTCCGTAGCTCGTCTGGGCAATGCTGGCTCACAGCACTGATTTCGTCCTCACCAACGTTCACAGGTGGCTCAGAAGCCCAAGAACAGTTCACCTAGAAGCTAATGACATTTAAGCTCCGGGTCCGTCAGCCGTCCAAGCCTGGTCAGAGGCTCGTTGTACTCTGTGGAGAAAGCCGCTGGCTCTTTATCTGCCTTTTCTAAAACTAACAGAGATCTGGGCCTCCTTTTTCTCGGAGCATCTTTCTGCCCAGAAGGGGAATGGAATTGGTTACAGAAATAACGCCAGAAGAAAAATAATACCGTGTTGCTGATAGGCAAATGAGGACTGCTGCAAAATTTCAGCCCTAAGACAGAGGCTCGGGTCATAAAGGGGGATTTTCTATTCCCTTATCTACCACCTCTCCCTCATCCTGGGACCAAGCATGGCTCTTTCCTGATTAATTCCTGCCACCTCCATAGCTCCTGAGGCCCAGACCCCCGATCAAAGCCCAACTGAGCACCAGAGGAAATTATCAAGAGAAAGAAAAGATCTCACACTCTGGGAGAAAATATTTGCAAATCATACATCTGTTGAGGGATTAAGATCCAGAATATATAAAGATCTCCCACAACACAATAGCTAAAAAAAAAAAAAAAATCGAATTCCCCAACTGCCCCCCCCATAACCCACTTCAAAAACCGCCAAAGGACTTGAACAGACATGTCTCCAAAGAAGATCTACAAATGGCCAATAAGCACATAAAAGTATGCTCGGCATTACCAGCCATTAGGGAAACACAAATCAAAACTACAAGACACCCATTCACACCTATTAGGATGACTATTATAAAAAATGAAATAGGGGCACCTGAGTGGCTCAGTTGGGTAAGTGTCTGACTTCGGCTCAGGTCATAGTCTCATAGTTCGTGAGTTCAGGCCCCGCATCAGGATCTGCGCTGATCCTCTGACTCCCTCTCTCTCTGTCCCTCCCCTTTTGCCCCCCAACTCACAAAAATAAATAACCAGTAAAAACATTTTCTTAAAACCCAAATAGTAAATGTTGGTTGGGATGAGGAGAAACTGGAATCTTCATACGGTGCTAGCAGGAATGTAGACTGGTGCGGCCGCAATGGAAAACAGTTTGGCAGGTCCCCAAAGCACCAAACAGAATTTCCCCGAGATCCAGCAATTCTGCTTCTGGGTATACACCCCAAAGAATTGAAAGCAGGGACCCAGGCTGGTATTTTACACCAGTGTTCACTGCAGCATTAGTCACGATAGCAAAGGAGGAAAGCACCCAGGAGTCCATTAGCGGATGAAGGGATAAACAGCACAGTGGGATATGAAAAGCAATGGAATTCTGACACGGGCTAGAGCAGTGATGAACCTTGAAAACATTATGCTGCATGAAAGAAGCCAGACACAAAAGCCACTTATAGGAGGGATCTGCCGTAGACAAATTCACGGAGATTATTAGGGGCAGGGGAACGGGAAGTTATTGTGGTGTGTTTTTATGTTTATTTATTTATTTTGAGAGTGAGAGAGAACAGGGGAGGGGCAGAGATAGAGGGAGAGAGAGAATCCCAAGCAGGCTCCATGCTGTCAGCACAGAGCCTGACACGGGGCTCGATCTTACTCACGACTGTTGAGATCGTGACCTGACCTCAACTTCCTGGGCCACCCAGGCGCCCTGGGGGGTTATTGTTTAGTGGGTATACCGTCTCTGGGAAGATGCAAAAGTTCCATGATGTATGCAAAACTCCAGAAAAATGGCGGTGATGGTTGCACAACAACGCAAACGCACTTAATGCCCCAGAACTAAACACTTAAAACCGGCTAAAATGGGTAAATCTTATGTGTTGTATATTTTACCACAGGAAAAGAAAAAAGAGATGCAGGAGGCCACCCAGAAATAAAAGGTCCAACCCGTTGATTCTGTTTCCATGTCTCACAGACAGATGTACTCTCCCCGCATGCCTTATGCTCGCATCTAGTCCAGCCCCCCCCCACATTTTTAAGTTTATTTATTTTTATTTTTTAATTTTTTAAATCTTTATTTCTTTTTGAGAGAGAAAGAGAGAGAGCGTGAGTGGGGGAGGAGCAGAGAGAGGGGGAGACACAGAATCCGAAGCAGGCTCCAGGCTCTGAGCTGTCAGCACAGAGCCCGATGCAGGACTGGAACCCACGCACTGTGAGTTCATGACCTGAGCCGAAGTTGGATGCTTAACCAACTGAGCCACTCAGGCACCCCCTATTTATATATTTTTTAAGAGAGACAGAGAGAGAGAGCACAAGCGGGAGAGGTGCAGAGAGAGAGGGAGATAGAGAGTCCCAAGATGCTTAACTGACTGAGCCACCAGGCGCCCCAACCCCCCCCATCACACTTACCTGGGTCACCTCCGTGGCCTCTTCATCCGCCTGCAGGGGTTCATCCTTACTCTTCCCCATCTCTTCTCCACACACAGCCCAGAGGGGACCTCCCAAAGCTTAAATCCAAGTCGGTCGACTGTCCACTAGGAAAGTACACTGGGGAACGTCAGAGGATTTCAAGCACAGGAGATCCACGACTGGCTTTACACCGACCAAGAAACACTGGCTTCTGTAGGGAAGTCAGGGGTGAAAGAAGACAAAATGTCAGTGCTGGGTCCCACCCTCAGAGTTTCTGATTCAACAGATTAGGGGCGGGGCCTTCTGGGATGGAGTAGACAATTTGCATTCTTTTAAAGTTTATTTATGTATTTTGCCAGAGAGAGAGAGAGAGAGAGAGAGAGAGAGAGAGAGAGAGAGAGAGAAGGGCAGAGAGAGAGGGAGAGAGTGAATTCCAAGCCGGTTCCGCGCAGTCAGTGCAGAGCCTGATGCGGGTCTTGAACCCATGAACCATGAGATTATGACCTGAGCTGAAATCAAGAATTGGACACGCAACCGGGGCGCCTGGGTGGCTCAGTCGGTTGAGCGTCCGGCTTCGGCTCAGGTCACGATCTCGCCGGTTAGTGGGTTCAAGTCCCGCGTCGGGCTCTGTGCTGACAGCTCAGAGCCTGGAGCCTGTCTTCGGATTCTGTATCTCCCTCTCTCTCTGACCCTCCCCTGCTCATGCTGTCTCTCTCTCTCTCTCAAAAAAATAAATAAAACATTAGAAAAAATTTAAAAAATAAAACTGGACGAGCCACCCAGGCGCCCCCATGATTTGCATTTCTAACATGCTCTCATCCAGGTTGCTTCTGGCTGCTCTGCTCCGGGGACCACACTTGGGGATCCGCTGGCCTAGAGTGTAAGGAGGGAGAACGAAGCTGTTGGTGGCCTCGCCCCACTATTGCAAGCCTTGCCCCTTCTCCCCGCCCCCCAGAGTGTTAGCCAGCCACATCAAAATTCTTGTGTTTTCTTGAATGCTCTACGTTCTCCAGGCCTTGGTGCAGACACAGTTCCCTCAGCCTGGGACTTTCTTCCTTTTCTCTGCTGCCCTGCTCCTTCCTTCCAATGGCCTTTCTACCCCCACTTTCTGCCTGGTGACCTGTCATCCATCCTTAAGGGATCTGCTTATATGGTGTGTGTGCGCGAGCGTGTGTGTGTCCTTTTTAAAAATAACTCTATTGAGACATAATTCACATACCACACAACTCATCCGTTTAAAACACACAGTTCAGGGGGCACCTGAGTGACTCAGTCGGTTAAGCGTCTGATTTGGCTCAGATCATGATCTTGCGGTTCATGGGTTCGAGCCCCCAGTGGGGCTCTGTGCTGACAGCTCAGAACCTGGAGCCTGCTTCCAATTCTGCGTCTCCTTCTCTCTCTGCTCCTCCCCCTGCTTGCTCTCTGCCTCTCTCTCAAAAAGAAATGAACATTAGGAAAAAAAGCACACAGTTCTGTGGTCTTTAGTATAGTCACAGATATGTACAACTATTACCACAGTCAATTTGGGACCATTTTCATAACCTCAAAAATAAATCCTGCACTCTTTAGCTATCACTCCCTCTCTCCCCTTCTGGACTCCCATCACCAGCCTTGACCAAGCTGAGCGTCTTGTCATCTGTGTATTTTCTTTCGAGAAATATCTATTCATTTTTACATTAGATTATCTTTAAATTTTTGACTTGTGAGGGCTCTTTACGGATTCCAGATTCAATTCCCTTACCAGATCTGTGATTTTCAGATATTTTCTCCCATTCTGAGCAGAAAAGCTTTTAATTTTGATGAAATCTAATCTACCTGTGTTCCTTTTGTTGTGTACGCTTTTGATTTTATATAAGAATCCTTTGCCAATTCCAAGATCATGAAGACTAATGTCTATACTTTCATCTAAGAGTTTTATAGTTGTTATGGGGCACCTGGGTGGCTCAGTCAGTTAGGCATCTGACTTTGGCTCAGGTCATGATCTCACAGTTTGTGAGTTTGAGCCCCCGTGTTGGGCTCCATGCTGACAGCTTGGAGCCTGGAGCCTGCTTCAGGTCCTCTGTCCCCCAGTCTGTCTCTGCCCCTCCCTCCCTCTCTCTCTCTCTCTCAAAAACAAATAAACATTAAAATAAAATAATGGGAAGTCATTAAAAAAATAAAAATAAAGTTTCATATAGTTATTAAAAATAAAATAAATAAAAGTTTTACTGTTTGTTGCTCTTACACTTAGGTCTTTGATCTACTTTGAATTAATTAAAAAAATTTTTTGGTCATCATCAAGGAGCCCAATGACATGGGGCTCGAACTCACGAACCATGAAATCATGACCAGAGCCAAAATCAAGAGTCAGAGGCTCACCCAACTGAGCCACCCAGGCACCCCTGGATAAACAGCAGTCAATTTTAGTCTGTTTTCAAAACCTCAACATTAATCTGAAAATTAAATTAGAAAACATTTTCTTATTTTCTGAAATAAGAAAATTCGGTTAATCACAAAATAGATGTGCAAGAGCTAAGGCTGTTTGTGTGTTTTATGCAATAGTTTTAAATTTCAAAGAGGGAAAAGTGAAAGGTTAATTAATCACTAAACACTAGAACGCATTGTACTTCCAGCATTTTGAATGACTGTATGGTTTAAGGCTTTCTATTTCAATAATTATTAGAACACCAGTGCTTTTCTGGTAAATCACTGAGAGCATTTAAAGTATATTCTCAACTATATCAGGCACAGTAGTAGGAAACCACGCCTGTGAATTTCATTATTAGATTACTCGAGGAAGGCAAAGGTTATCATTCCAGGGGAAAATGAGTCACGTGGGAGGCAGAATACATCGTTTCTGGCCAAGCTCTGCATCTACACATGGAGACTCATTACTGAGGAAGAGCCTTTCTCGGTCACCTGACTTTAATTTTACCACACTGCTTTAGAAGTTCACATGCTGCTCTGTTTTATCAGAAGTGGTTCTAATTCTGGTAAAGTGCCATCACTTTGTGTGTATTCAACAACCAGCAAATGAACTAACTGAATCAACCATGAGTTTTCCCTTGAATTTCCCGAGGCTTCTAACAGTGCTCAGAGGGGAGAACCTATGGCTATTTTCTGTGGATTGGCTGTTGCCAAAATAAGACAGATAACACCACAGAAAAGGCATATTTAAAGCTACAAAGTCAAAACGTTCAGATCAAAGCTCAGTGCCTCCCAGTCAGGCTGGAAATATTCCACCCTTCAATAAGAAAAGAAAAATTAATCTCTAAAAAATTTTGACTGTAAGATTTTAATTGAAACGGAGACTGAACCAAATGAATGGACTTAGGTGATTTCCGACGAGTTACTTAATCCCTCCATGCCTCAGTTTCCTGATTTGGAGCATGGAGGTCCTAATAGCACTTATCTTACAAGGTTATTGTTAGGGTTATGTGTGTCCAGAGTTTTGCAGAGTGTCTCCATTCACTCAATGCTCATCATCCAAAAAAAGTTTGTTACTACATACATACCTTTCTTTCCTTTCACATTCATCTTCACAATTTCCTTTTTTATGTTTTTTTAAGAGAGAGAAAGAAGGGCAGGGGGGGGAGAGAGAGAGAGAGAGAGAGAGAGAGAGAGAGAGAGAGAGAGAGAGAGAGAGAATCCCAAGCAGGCTCCACACTGTCATTGCAAAGCTCGACATGGGGCTCAAATTCATAAACTGCGAGATCATGACCTGAGCCAAGATTAAGAGTCAGACACTCAAAGGATTGAGCCACCCAGGCACCCTGATCTCTATGATTTTATCTGCAACTCCCCAAACCCCAGAAATTCAGAAAACCCTAAATTTGGTGGTACAGTTTGTACTGAGTTGATGAAAGTCTGATCTGAGGCTCCTTGACCCCTTTCATGAAAACATTAACATGCTTTGCTGCAGAAATATTTATACACCTTCCTAAAACCCCCCAAATTCTAAATTCCAGAGTGCTCTGGTCCAGAGGTTTCAAATAAACTGACTGTGGACTTACGTCAATATGATGAGAAAAATAAACCACTTTAGATTCATGGACACCTGGCTTTGAATCCAGGCCTGGCCATCCACTTTGTGGCCTCAGGAAAGCTACTTAACTTCTCTACGCAGCTCAGGTGGTTGATAGATAATTCCCTATACCACACAGGTGTACACACCCTCAAATTCTGCACACACCTCCACCCCCCCCCCCCATGTATCTTTCTCCTCATTCATCCACTTCCCATTTTTGGAGACTGCTACATGCCTGAATTGTTCAGACTGCATGCTTAGCTAATTGCACCACAGGTGGATGGCAAGTGAGCCAAATGGGAAGTTCTATGGAATTCTGAGAACTGACAGGCCTGGAATACATTTGGCTTATGGTGTGGTGGGGCATCAGGATTTTTAAGATTCCCAAGTTCAGAGGAAGGAAATCAGGTTGATTTGTTGGAGTTATCCTAATTGCCATTCTCCACACTTCTTTCTTTCTTTTTTGTAATTTTTAATGTTTATATTTATATGTGAAAGAGAGAGAGAGAGAGAGAGAGGGAGACAGGGCATGAGCAGGGGAGGGTCAGAGAGAGAGGGGGACACAGAACCCAAAGCAGGCTCCAGGCTCTGAGCTGTCAGCACAGAGCCTGACGCGGGGTTTGAACCCATGGACTGTGAGATCATGACCTGAGCCAAAGCCGGACGCTTAATTGACTGAGCCCCCCAGGCGCCCCCTTTCTCCACACTTCTGATGGCCACTAGCAATCCAGTGAGTCAGCTTCCCAAAAGGGCTGCTGCCCCAAAGGTAAGAAAGATATAAATGCACAAAAGTATACATGGCTGACAGCTTAAGATTGTGCTGGTTTGAATTCACATATAAACTCACAGGGAAAAAATTCACCCTACCCTATCATGACTGACTACAGAAAGCAGCAGTAAAAAACTGGAGGATGCGGGGAAGATGCGAGCTTGGTTCACTGGTCTGGGCTGATTTAATTAAGGAAGCAATATCAGGCTAGAGATTCTCAATCCTGGCCACATGGTAGACTCACCCGGATACCTTAAAAATCTGCATCTCCTCTGTAGATCAGTTGGGTCAGAATCTCTGGGGAGGGGGCCAAACACTGATGTTTAAAAAAATCTCTCCAGGTGCTCCTGTATTTGGGGTTGCCCCAGGTCATCTGTTAGTCGCCTGGGAGACACCTGGGAGCTTTAAAACTGTTAATGCCCAGGCCCCACCCCCAGAAATTCTAATTCAGTTGTCCTGGAATATAATTGACTTACCGTGTGATGGAGTTCAGGATTTTTAAGTTTCCCGAGTCACTATAATAGTGAGATCCAGGCTTTCGCCATATGTGCAGTATCCCTTTCTCCCTAAAAAGAGGTCTTCTGGCATTTTTGTCACAGGACAGAGAACCATTTCCCAACTACATTTTGGCTGCTCGCCACTCAAAAATCAATACTCGAGAGACAGGTGATAGTGGGAAAGGAAAGTTTGCTTTATACAGGAAGCCAGCAACCTGGGAAGAAGGTGGACTAATCTTCCCTATCCAGGAGGAGCCAGGGGGTTGGGAGGTGAAGGGGGGGAGGGGCTTAGAAGGCATGGGAAAAGAGGGGAGCCATGCGCAGGAGAAGCAGGTGCCCAGGCAGTTAGTCACATGTCGACATGACCATGAACAGACTTGCTGGGATCTGCAGTGGGTTTTCTAATGTAGTCAAGCCTTCTCTTCTTGGAAAGTCTGGTCCTTCATTCCTCAAGGCCAGCGGTCTGCAAATCTCAAAACAAAGTTAGTTCTGTTACAGATCAAAAGGACTTAAGTCAGCCAGCCGGGAGTGCACGAGCTTGAAGCAAGTTCCCCCTTAAGATCGGTTGGAGTGCTATTACATTTTTATTGAGAGTTTCAGATACCCTAGCGATAATTTCCAATAATGTAATTTAAATGCTTATTTGGCCCCTTACTGAACATTCATGTTTTCAGGAACAGATTCCAATTTGGAAGAGCCTAAAATAGGTTGGATGTATTTCAGTGAGACTCTCAAGCATAACTCATAGCCATTGACTTGATTACCTGGACCGGAAATTTTTCCTGTTGCTAAGAATCACTGTTATCAGATGAATTGTTACCTCGACACTGAAAAGGAATGGAAAGAATGGGGAATATGGAGTATGTAGTACCAATGATTTTAAAAAAATGATTAATGAATCTGCGACATTGGTATAGATTACAGACATAATCTATTTTCACATACTGCTACGCGATCGATATTTAAGAAGTGTGTTATTTTTCACTAGCGGCCAAGTAGTTCCTTGGTGTCCCTCACTTCAGAGCACTTTACCCCTCACCTGGGAGTCTAGAACAGGTTTGATGAATCTGGCCTCTCAGCGTGGGCAGTGACTGAGCAGGGAGACTGGACTCATGGCTAATGGATCTGACCATTACATGGGTCGTTATTCAACAGTTTTGCTTTACATCCATGGTTGGAAGCCAGAGGGGTGCTTGCGTTGTGTTGGCCTTCAGGGGCTCCCCAGTTCCTAGGAGATACATCCAAACTCCGTATCTGGGCATTCATGGCCTTTCCCTGCCTTGTCCTCACCTCCCCAGCAGCCTCTCCTGCCCAGCTCTTATGCCAGCCAGCGCAAAGGGCGGCTCGCTGCTCCTGCAGCCCTCCTAGACCTGCGCCTTTGCCATTCTCCACCTGCCATGTTGCAGTACCTTTCACGGGCAAATGCCATCCCCTTCGTGAAGCTTCAGGAAGCAAAACCCCTGTCTCCTACCTGCTGTTACGGTGATTTAGATGATAAAAGAACAAGCCACTTCAATGAAAGAGAATGTTCCTGGGTTTGTGTACAGGGGAGCAGCCCAAATAGAGGGGGTCTACCATTCTAAAATCTCAGCCAGCCAGCCAGCCAGCCAGCGAGCAAATACATTGAGTACCTAAAAGGTACAAGATACTATTTTAGGTGCAGGAAATACAACAAATCCCTATCTGCATTTT
Organism: Cryptoprocta ferox; assembly: GCA_028646485.1. Classification (NCBI taxonomy): domain Eukaryota; kingdom Metazoa; phylum Chordata; class Mammalia; order Carnivora; family Eupleridae; genus Cryptoprocta; species Cryptoprocta ferox. The sequence continues at coordinate 128,292,246 of CM053577.1, read as the reverse complement.
GGGGTCAAGGGCAGTGAATGTGTAAAGTGGATAAATACCCGAAACAAAAAATAAAAGGTAGTTTTTAAGAATAGAGATGAAGAGGGGCACCTGAGTGGCTCAGTCGGTTAAGCAGTAGATGTTGGCTCATGTTATGATCTTGCGGTGTGTGAGTTCAAGCCCTGAGTCAGGCTCTGTGCAGACAGCTCTGAGCCTGGAGCCTGCTTCAGTTTCTGTATCTCCCTCTCTCTCTGTTCTTCCCCTACTCGCACTCTGTCTCTCTCTCTCAAAAATAAATAAAGGTTAAAAAAAATAGAGATGAAGAGGGGCGCCTGGGTGGCTCAATCAGTTTAGCCTCCGACTTCAGCTCAGGTCCATGTCAGAGCCCCACGGCAGGGTCTAGGGTGACAGGTCAGAGCCTGAAGCCTGCTTCAGATTCTGTGTCTCTTCTCTCTGCCCCTCCCCCCCAAATAAATAAACATTTAAAAGATTTTAAAAAAAGAGAGAGAGGAAGAAAAGAAAACAAAGTGGTGGGAGGGGGTTACTTTACAGAGACATTTGAGCTGAGAGATGTGAATTATGAGTCAGCCAACCGAAGAGCTGGGCGAAGAGAGTTCTGGAATTGACTCTCTGGCATTTATAGAGGGCTGGGTGGAAACACCTACACAGGCTTTTCCCCTCCCAGCCAGATCCCTTACTACACACCTGAGGGAGCTCTAGGCCAGCAGACCTCTCCATTGCCTAACCTCGGCCCTCCGGAACTGGCTGGCCAAGTCACCCGCTATTACTCTTCCCAAGGTAAGTTGAGGAAATGACACTGTGCTAACCAGAGAGGCAACACGATGCTCCTCCCTTCACTCAAATCCTTCCCGTGAGCCCCGATGGGCATGGCACAGTTGGTCGGTGGCCTGAAAACACCGGCTTCCCCGGGGATTCCCTTACCGCGTGGATGCCTCCACTCAGGCTGGATAATGTGCACTCGCTGTAGGTGCACAAAGGAGACCAATCAGGAGGCTCTGCTCTTCCTCTTTGAAGTTTTCACAGCACATTTAGTCATTCTGTCGCCTAATCTTCAGAACAAGCAGCTAGACCAGACTTGTTTAATCCGTGTTTTGGAACGTAGTTAAGCAGAGGAATTTCAAGGCAGGCAGGTCTGGCTCATCATCTTGGTTCTGGAACTTACTAGTGTGTGACACCTGATAAATTCCCTAATCTCTTTGAAGGTTGGTTTCCTTGTCCACTCAATGGAGACCTCCTATCCATCTTATAGGTTGTTGGGAGGGGAGACGCGTCAAATGTTTAGGAAAGCACCTGGCATATAGTTGGTGTCTCATGAATATTTTTGCCACTGGATAAGGGATGGGCATCACTAAGTGTCCACCCACGAACTTCACGGCCAGCCTATGCCTGTGTGGGCTGGACTTCTCAGAACTCTCTCTGTTACTCCTGAGAAGACAAACACCAGCGTACATTCATCTGGTATCCCTGGACTTGCCCAAAATGCCCTGGGTTTTATTCCCTTCTGGACCAATGGAGAACACCCAGCTGGTGTAGGTTTGGGGTAGCAGGTAGGGCGTATTAACAGCAATCACTGAAAAATAGTTGTCAATATTTATGGCCAGTTTCTAGAGAGAATAAGTTATCCCCCAAATAGATTAGTGGTTGTGTCAACATGCCGAATGAGGAATCTTTAGGGACGACTCTGTGGCCATTTGCTAGGATCGGAAAGTACTCTTTGACAGTCTTGGTTTAGAAGCAGTTCCCTTCAAACTTGCAGTGTTTTCCTGCCACAGAGAAAGCAGAAGTGACAGAAGCACCTTGGACAGGGACAGTAGTTTAGGGAGAGCTGGGGGCTCCCTAGAGTCTTTCAAATCACAAGCTGGGGGATCACCCTGTATAGCTAGGACAGTCAGTCCTCCCTAAGCATTTCAAGTAACCAAGATTCTGGTGAATTCTCCTAATGTCCCCGGAAGCAATACGTTTCCTACCAGGTTCAATAAGAATGTGTTTCAAATAAGAATGGAACTTCTTTCTTGTGTGTGTGTTTTTTTAAATTAAATTAAATTTATTTTTTAATTTTTTTTTAATTTTGAGGGAGAGTTAGAGAACAAGTGGGGGAGGGGCAGAGAGACGGAGTCGGGCTCCTACACAGACTGCATGCTGTCAGCACAGAACCCGAGGTGGGGCTTGAACTCACAAACTGGGAGATCATGACCTGAGCGGAAGTCAAGAGTCGGATGCTTAAGCGAGGGAGCCACCCAGGTGCCCCCCTGTCTCCTTGGGGGCGCCTGTGTTGTTTGGAGTCTCTTGGCCCTGGACTGGCCGATCTTCCCTCCTCCCTGCCTTTCCCTGAAGGTCAGGAGCAGGAACAGAGGTGGTCCGGTCTGTCAGCCAGAGTGCTGTCTCCCCTCTTTTCTTACAGCCAAGCTTCTCAGAAGCAGCACCCCCTGAACTTGTCTCCACTTACTGACCTCCCACTCACTCTCTAAGCCCTTAAGATCTGATTCTGTCCCCACGACAGGCCTGGGAGAGATCACTGACATCCTCCTGGTCCCCACGTTCAATGGGATTTTCTCAGCCTTCTCCTTGTCCCCATAGCTCCTGATAGCATTGCCACCTGCTTTGAATGTCTCCTCCCTCTTGTTCCCCCCCCCCTCTCCTGGCCCCTTCTGGTTTTCCTCCCACCTTTAGGACCACGCCTCCCTTTGTTTACCCTTTAAAGGTTCCCATTTTTGGTGGTCTCCTCCCGTGGTTTTCCTGAAGCCATACCTCCAGCCTGGGTGTCTGCCCCATACTCTGGGGCTCTGAGTTAGTCACGCAGGTCCCTCGTCCCAACTTCCTCACATGGAAGTTGGTGGGCTGGATGATGTCTAAGATATGACCCACAGTGTTTTAAAGTGTTATTCTTGAGTTTCAGCAAGCCATAGCACAATTTTTATGGACCCAGAACTTTCTATTTGTGGAAAAAGCCTAACCTTGGAAAATTGCCAATGTTTTGCCGTGCTAGGGCTTTTGGCTTATCTTAGGAATATGTCTTACCAGCAGGGTTAAGTCGGATGCATTCACACGTCCCTGTCAAGATCTATCAAGGGGCACTTGGGTGGCTCAGTCAGTTAAGCATCCAACTTCGGCTCAGGTCATAATCTCATGGCTTGTGAGTTTGAGCCCCATGTCCCTCTTTGTGCTGACAACTCAGAGCCTGGAAGCCTGCTTCGGATTCTGTGTCTCCCTTTCTCTCTGCCCCTCCCCTGCTCATGCTCTGTCTCTCTTTCTCAAAAATAAATGAACATAAAAAAAATTTTAAAAAAAGATCTATCAACACCTCTGCTGGGGAAATAAGAACGAAAGCCCTGTCCCTCTATTATCCAACAAAGTGTGCGCAAGTTTGCTAGGGGAGCCCTGGTTTGTATGACGTTGACTAAAGTAAAATCTTTAACCCACTACAGGAGACTTCTCTGTTTATTTATTTGACAAAAATATAATTCAGAATATTAAGCAGGCCCTTTTAGGGAAACCTCACTGATTCAACTCCTTGGTAAAATCACGTAGTAGAAAAAAATATGCCCTTTTGGATGAGAAGTCCTTCTGCCTCTGTTTACGAGACCTAATTAGCTAGAATCAGAAGCATAAAATTCCTTTACATCTAGGTTTCCTTGCTATCTGGTAAAAATGATCATTCTCAATGAATGACCACTGCAAATTTTGAGAGGGAAAGTAATTTAGAAGACAAAGAATTGGCCTGATACAGGTGCTGTGCTCTTAGGAGTTCTGGTTTCGAAATTATTTCTCACCCTGTCTTCCTCCCTCTTTTCTCCTTGACTTTCTGTCTGTGACCTGTCCGCCTGTTAAGGCCAGGCTCCAAAGTCCCCAGATATTACTTTCTTTTAAAAATAAAATGCAACTGGTATTTGAGAGGCAGTGTGATGCAGTGGTTCTAGTACTTAACTAGTTCTGTGATGTACACATTTCTTTTGGTCCCAGTACGGGTGGGGGTGGGGGTGGGGCGAGTGTTAAACACAGGCTTCAAACGCTAAGATCTAATGAATGGATGTTCACAAGCTAGGGAGGAGTTAAAGGTTCGTCACTCTGGATTGCAAAATCTTTCCTTCTGTGCCTCACCCATCACAACCCTGTGTCAGAGAGATACAGCATATCCATGTGCTCACTCTATTCTAGAACACAGCTCCTGCCCTGAAACTCACTTCCTTTCTCACCTGAAGATTTAGCTGGAAACCAAAGCAGCCCAACAGGGTCACTTATCTGCTTCTTTTTCAGATCCCTCTTGGTTCTTGAAAGTATATAAGGTGTTCCAAACCCTCCCAAATGTCCTCCTACCCCAAAACAGATTTCTCCACGCTACTGCCAAGAGCTTCCTTTCCTTATATCTGTTACTTCTCATAATTAATTCTCTCCTTGAAAATACCTTACCCCCAGCTGATTCCTTGATTCAACCAACCAACCCACAAACTAATCAACCAATCAACTAGTTTTCCTGAGCAACCTGTGCTCTGTGGGAAGCCTTTGCCAGGTAGAGTTATAAGCGATATTTTGGTAGTGAGCTCCGGGACATGGGCTCACAAGGCAGGGACATCCAGCCCAGCGGAAGGGTGCATCCAGGGTAAAGAAGTAGGGTAAGAATGCTGTCATGGAAGACTTGTCCAGAGGTCACTGTGAGCTAAGTCCTAAGGTTAAGTGGCAATTAGCAGTGTGAGGGGCCGAGTATGCAAGAAAAGCCTTCCAGGTGAAAGACAAAACAACCAGATTGGAAAGTAGGGCTTGACTACTTCTGGGAACTCCAGAGCTTGAGTTCAAACCCTGATTCCACTACTTCCTGGTCATCTGACCTTGGGAGTGGTAGCCAGAAACAGGCTACCTAAACATGTCCCTGTCCTAATATCCATATCGCGTGGCAAAAGAGACTTACATGGCCAAAGGGACTTTGTCAATGTGATTAAGTTAAGGATCTTGAGATGGGGAGATAATCCTGGGCTGTTCAAATGAGCCCCCAGTAATCACAATGGTCTTGATGAGAGGAGGCAGGAAAGCAAAAAGGAGTTTGGAAGCACAGGTTGAGTGATACGGACACATGGAGAGGAATACAGGCAGCCTCAAGTAGGTGGAAGAGATAAGAAAAGAGATTTGCCCCTTGAGTCTCCAGAAGGTATGCAGCTCTCCAAACATCTTGATTTTGAGGCTGGTTTTGGACTTCTGACCTCCAGAACTATAGCATAATATGTTTGGGTTAGTTTGAGCCACTAAGTAGTAACTTTCCGATTATTTACCATCTCAGTTCCTGATCGTCTCATCTATACAGGGGGGCTATGATAGCATTTCCGTCGTAGGGCGCTAGTGCTTTCCATGTACTAAGTACTCAATCATCACATCATGATAAAAGTTCGTCTTTTTATTGCATATGAACTAAGGGGCTACGGTAACATTTTAAGCAAGAAGACAACATGAGCAGATATGTATTTTAGGCAGATCCAATGGGGCAAAGTAGAAAGTGGGTCCATTGAGTGGGAGAGGGAATGTTGGAGGCTGGAAGACCAATGAGGAAGCTGCTGTCATAACTCCAGGCAGTGACAAGGGGGACAAGGTCAAGGGCAGCCTTTCCTGACCCCTCTGTCTCGTTACTCCATCTTATTTCTAATGCCTTTTAAATATTTTGTCAACACTGTTGACTGCCCAGCCAGCATTGATTCCTCTCTTTTTCCTTCTCAACAAAACCCTAACTTTGGTCGGATGTCACCCTCCCACACACCCCCTTGGGGAAGAGACTCCATCTTGTTTGATCCAATGGTAATCTCACACCCTCTGCTAGTTTGGGGTTCCAGAATGGGCACATGACCCAGTTCCAGAGGGAGAGACACAAAGGGCAGGCTCTCATGGCTGTCCTTGGAGAGCCACAGGCAAAGAAGCCAAGCCCTCTCCTTCCTCTGGCCTTGGTATCATCTCAACGTGATGCCTGGATTTGCTGGAGCCATCTTGTTTCGAGCTTTACGTTAATGCAAAATGAGAACACAGAGCAGCAAACTGGAAGACACTGGATCCCTGATGACATTCTCGAACCACTGATCACACACCCCTGAAGTCTTTTCCACGCTGGAATTAAGCCGGTTTCATTTACGTAGCAGACCAAAGCAGCCTAACACACGATCTGAGATGATTTTGTTTGTTCATCTATTTACTGCTGTCTCACCAGACAAAATTGTAAGCTCCTCAGCCATGAGGTCCTTATGCCGGTAATCGCTCAGGACCTGAACTTTGCTTGGCACAGCATAGGTGCACAGCCCGTATATTTTATTCCACTTTTTGGCCAGACCTGATGACAGCTGGGATACGGATGGTGGAGGAGAGGGGAAAAGCCCAAGGCAACTTCCTGGTTCAAGGCCCCAGTGACCAGGCTGACGGGCGTGGCGTGAATGGAGAAATATGGAAGAGCTCACACATACGACACCACTGGGCATTTTCATGGTAAGCTTTTGGCTTCCATCTCCACCGTGTCCCCAGCTGCTACCACGGACCCTTTGCAAAAACAGCGAGTAAGGGAAAGCCCTTTGAGACCCCAAAGACCAGAACTGAGAAGCAGGGGTTGAGTCGCTTACAATTCCTCACCCCGCCTCTCCCAAAACCCCGGTGTTTTTGTGACTCGCTTGTCATTCAGCGTGGGCCTCGCCCCAGCTTGCTGTTTTCTATAATCCTTCTGCGCTTGAGAGCAGCTCCTGTCTAACCACGTCAGGAATCTGGTCTTCCAGGAGCCTTGGGAGATGAAGCCGAGTGACGAGTCTAACCGGTGGGAAGAAAGCCCCCACCCTCCCTTTTCATTATTTAAATAAAATCCGTTTTCATCACTGAAAAGAGATGCAATGTGAAAATTCCTCTTTCCATCTTGCCCCACATTCCTTGGTCACAGAGCAGTTAGCACACAAGCTTTGAGATTCTGGGTCTTCTGGGTGGCCATCCAGGCCTGCTGCAGGCCCCAGGCTCCGGCGCCACTCGGTCCCCCCACTGTGGGCATTTGGTTTTCAAGTCTTGAAGGCTGCTTTTTGTTTTGAGGCTCACTTTTTAAAAAATGTTTGTTTATTTTTGAGAGAGAGAGACAGAGAGAGACAGAGCATGAGCGGGGGAGGAACAGAGAGAGAGGGAGACAGAATCCGAAGCAGGCTCCAGGCTCTGAGCTGTCAGCACAGAGCCCGACACAGGGCTCGAACTCATGGACCATGAGATCATGACCTGAGTCCAAGTTGGACGCTCAAGCGACTGAACCCCCCAGGGCCCCAGAGGCTCACTTCTACGTTCCTCCACCAATCCAGAGGGAGCCCTTCACCTCCTCTTTCCCTGCTAACTGATTGAGCTCTAGGGCCACCCCACCTTTTCCTCCCCATCTTCCTGAGCCTCGATGCTGGCAGGTGCGTGTGCCGCTCCCTGTCACCTCTGCCTGCAAGTACAATCACGATGCTCTGGGCGCTGGGACTGTGTGAGCACGACTGGTCTGGAAGTTGATTTGCTCTCCTGTTACTGCCTTCCTCTCGAATTAAATAAATAAGTAACTATTTGATTAAAGAACTAAAAGTGAGAGAAGGTGCAGAGAAGGAGAGGGGCTCCAGGGCCCTGTCTCCACGCCTCCCTGATAAAGGTGGGGGTGTCGGGAGAGAACCCCCTGTCGTCATGCGCGGGGACGGAGCCCCCAGGGCAGCCTCTGGGACAAGAAATACATGATGGTGACGCTCCCTTTCCTATTTGGTCTACCAAACACAGTTGCATTTTTGGAGAAAGCACAGGGAAGGGCACGTTGACTATTACAGGCAATTGGTGCTCACACACTGTGGCTCTCGCCAAAGCTCTTCAGGGTGACAAGTGTCAGCCACATGCTGCCTGTTCTCCACTTGCTCCCCTCACCCATTTCTTCTCTGCCCTGCTCCACCTTGACTGTGGCCCCGGAACTGTCTCTGGGCAGCCCGGCTGAGGCCCTCTGCCTGCTCACGGGGTGGAGGGGACCTGCCACAGACGGAAGGGTGACAAGGCAGTCCCCTCAGTGGCTACAATCCACATCTCCCGGCAGGCTGTTCCTCCCCAGGGGGCAGCCACAGTGGTCACTGCGTTCTGGGGACACGTCCCCTCCCTCTGTCCTTGAGGTCCCAGAGGTGGTAAGAGCTTCCGGCATTTGTTATTTCTGGGGGCCTCAGCACCCCTTGTTGCTTCCTCTCATTCTACCCGCCCTTCTGTAAACAGCGTCTCTGTCAAGCTCTCCCCAGTTAAACGCTCCGCAGTGAGCGCCATCTGTTTCCTGCTAGCGCCCTGGCCGCTCAACCTGCTTTTCATGTAGGCTTCAAATCAGTGGGTGTTGTCTGTCTACCCAGATTTCGGAGCAAACACCGCAGGTCGCTGCTTGTGGGCAGAGCTTTCGGATTAGCACCCCCCTCCCCCATCAGGGTCCTAACTGTTGGCTCTGTATTCCCCAAACTTTCTGTTTGGGTCCCTAACTGTTTCTTACTTTGCTTTCCTAGCCTGACTGTCGGATTTGTCGTGAAATAGGAATGGCAATTTTTTTTAAATGTTTGTTTATTTTTGAGACAGAGACAGAGCGTGAGCAGGGGAGGCTCAGAGAGAGAGGGAGACACAGAATCTGAAGCAGGCTCCAGGCTCTGAGCTGTCAGCACAGAGCCCGACGCGGGGCTCGAACTCACAAACTGTGAGATCATGACCTGAGCCAAGGTTGGACGCTTAACCAACAGAGCCACCCAGGCGCCCCATGGAATGGCAAAATTGAAGGCAGGTGTAGGATGGTGAGGAATAGCTGTGCGTCCTCAGGCGGTTCCACAATATCCATGTGCCTCGGTTTTCCTCATCCCCAAAATGGGTATAATGAGATCATTGCCTTATCTGAGAGGGCTTTCCTGAGAGAGGTTAACTGCATTTATTCATTATTATTTTTTAACATTTACTTACTTTTGAGAGACAGAACACAAGTAGGGGAGGGGCGGAGAGAGAGGGAGACACAGAATCTGAAGCAGGCTCCAGGCTCTGAACTGTCAGCACAGAGCCCGACATGAGGCTCGAACTCACAAACTGTGAGATAATGACCTGAACTGACGTTGGACACTTAACGTCTGAGCCACCCAGGCGCCCCAAGGTTTAACTACATTTAATGTGTAAGCACATAGGATAGGGTATAACACTAGTATATCTAAATAAATGGTAGCTGTTATTATTATTTTATCGAGAAAGGATTTTACTTGGAATTAAATGACCAAGCTTGAATTCTAGCTCTTTTAAAAAAAAAGTTTATTTATTTATTTATTTTTGAGAGAGAGAGAGATCAAGAGCGAGCAGGGGAGGGGCAGAGAGAGAATCCCAAGCAGGCTACGTGCTGCACTGTCAGCGCAGAGCCAGACATGGGACTCAGTCTCCCAAACCACTAGATCATGACCTGAGCTGAAATTCAGAGTCGGACACTTAACTGACTGAGCCACCCGGGTACCCCCTGAATTCTAGTTCTGCCATCAAGTAACTGGGTGCCCTTGGAACTATCACTTCGGCTTTTCATGTTGAAGTTTCTACGTTCTTAGCGTGGGACTGGTCACAGTTGCCTCACTCAGCCATTGCCAGACCAAAAGGGGATGGTGGGTGGCAAAGGTCTTCGTACATTGTACAGCACTATGCACGTCTTAGGCAGCGTAGCCACTCAGAGGTGGAAGGTTCCTTCCCAGCTTACGTGGGTCTTTGCTCTGGTTTCCCAGTTACCATCCTCCTAGGAGGGTCCCGAGGAGAACTGGGCCTTCGTTCCCCATCAGACACGTGTGGGGAACATAGTTTTATCCAGGGAAGAGAAGAGAAAGGTAGGGTGCTGGCTATGGAAGGAAGATGAGTGAATGGGGTGGTATTTTTTCAGCTTTCTGGAAGTGTGATGCTCTCCAGAAATCCCAGGCCAGCACTGTTTGGCTGACTGAGGATGTGCTCGGAAAGCTGGGTGACAAGGAAGGGCAAAGCCCAGAGCAGACGGGGGATATTCGTCCATCGGGAGAGAGAGAGGGAGAAGAGCCCGGAAGGGACGGACAGAGAGCTGGAGGGGGCTACAGAGACCCCTGCTGGTTACCCGGAGGGCCCAGTGCACACGGGCCCCTGAGCCCCTGAGCCCCTGAGCCCCTGAGCCCCTGTGGGAGCCCAAGGCTGTCACCTGATACTTGTGTTTGCATTTCCTCTACAGTGGGCCTCTCTACACGGGACAACATTTGGGATGCTGCCTAGCAGATAGGTCCTCCGTTCCCCTCCCCGGCCCCCCAACACGGCCCTTCGTCCAGGGGGTTTCTGGTAAAAAGGTGCAGGGTGAGGATTGCCCTTACTTTGTCTCACACGTACTCCGAACTCTGCATGCCCACCATCCGTACGTAATGCACCCCGTTCTCCTTGCTCTGGGTGATTTCTGGAAAATCCTGCTGGCTTAGCCTGGACGGAGCCCATGTGGCTCCTCTGTGAACCTGCTGACTTCTGATAGCATGGCCCAAGGCCCCTGGACTCCCAGTGCTCGAAGCTGGCCTCTTTGGCCTGATGCAAAGGCCACCCCTTGGCAATCAACCAGAGGCTATTTATGGGGCTCTCCTAGCATCTGTGTGCTAAGGGCTATTGTGCCAGCCTTCCAGTGACCCAAATACATATTTTCTGCGTCTCCAGGCTCCTTCCCTCTGCAGTCGACGCCCCCCCCCCCCAACTTCTGTTTCTGGCAAACCCATTCTTCTGTGGCTTTCCTGTGATTGCCCTGAGGTGGATGGGACGTATCTCCCCTCCTCCTTGGGTATTTTTAGACGCTGACAGACTGACCCACTCCCCCTTCCCAGAATGTTTTGTTTTTGTTTTATTCTGTTGGCAGAGACACCTGCAGACGGTGCAGTGTCCAGTCTGCCCCGCTTGACACGCAGCTCAAGTTCAACGACACCGTTCTGGACTTGGCTGCTCGGAGGCCTGGGAGATGAGGCGTGGGGGGCGGACCCGGAAGCCCACACAGGGTTCATGGCCCCGCCCACACCTCTCAGAACAGAAGAGGACAGTCAGAGGTCTGGAAGAGTGCGCCGAAATGTCAAATCAGGGCACCAGGACGGCAAGGCTCTCATTTATACGGGTCAAGATTTCCCAGCAAACGACTCCCCTAAAAACCCGATTTCCGCTTTCACTTAGAAACAATTAAGCTGAGTCCCAATTTTCAAGTCCGCTGGGGCCCCACTGCTGAATTATTTAGGGGACAGAGCAGACGGGAGGCTCCTCCTTTCCGTCCACTTCAACAGGTCTCTGACCCTGTTCCGCTCGTGCAGAAAAATTTTAATGATATTTTCTTTAATTTGCAAATTTCCATAGAGAGCATGAGGTTTCTGAAAATACCTATTCTTAAAATAATAAAACCACTTTACCCTCAAGAGCGCATTTATTACTAGGTGGAAAAGCTTCTGCTCTTCTTAAGAAAAATCTAAGATCCTTAATAACAACTTTGGTTCTGGTGGTTTTTCGCTGATGACACCATTTACCCTTCACATGGCTAAAACAGAAATGTAGGACTAGGAAGCTGGATGCGGATATTTGCATGAATATTCAGTTTTAGAAGAAAGTAGTCTAAGCCTTCCCCAGGCCAAGTATGAGAACTGTAGAAATATAGCAGTTTGCATTTTGAATCTCCGTAGAGGGATTTACATGATAATATGACGCGTTATCTAGATCTCTGGAAGGCATTTCTCAAACACCCTTATCTGCTCTTGTGGCTTCTGTTGTAGAAAATCCTGAATGACCCACTCTGCCCAAGACGCGGATTTTCTTTTCATGGTGTTCTTCCCTCTCTGTGATACCATGGTCATTTTAATGATCGCTATGTCCTTGAGTTAATACCTTAATGAGGACCTGCTGGTTGAAAAGGAAAAAGGAAGCTACAGATCAGAGTTGAACAAAAACGTATTGAAAGAATTTCACTATTAAAACATTCGTCTTCCAAGTAGGAAGAGGGCGGGTGAATTCTTCCTGTCATTATTGGGTTAGAACATGGGAGTCTCGTGAATATTTCTCCTACGTGGTTTATGATAGAAAATTTCAGCTACTAATGTAGTGAGACCCCATTTATCCATCTTCTTGAATAATTATCAACACTTTGCCGATCATGTTTCATCTACCCTCCCTGTTTACTTTTACTTTTTTTTTTTTTTTTTTTAGTATCTTAAAGCAAATTCTAGATAATATAAATGCTTGCCCGATGGTTCATTTCATGTGTTAATTTGTCTGGGCCACCGTATGAGTCAGCCTGGCCCTGCTGTAACAAAATACCACAGACGGGCTCGGACAACAGAATCTGTTTCTCACAGTTCTGGAGGTTGGGGAGTCAGAAATCAAGGTGCCAGGTAGGTTTCATTCCGAGCCCTTGTCTCTTGGCTTGTAGGCGGCCAGCACCTTGCTATGTGCTCACGTGACCTCTTCTTCATGCATGCCTAATAAGGCCGCTGATCCTGTTAGTTCAGGGCCCACCCTTATGACCTTATTTAACCTGAAGTACGTCCTAAAGGCTTTAACTTCCAATATAGTCATACGGCAGGGGTGGTGAGAGTTTCAACGTATAAATTTGGTGCAGGTGTTTGGGGAACACAATTCAGTCCATAGCATTCATGGCGTCCAGATATTTGGTCAAATATTATTCTGGAAGTTTTTGTGAAGGTGTTTTGTCTTTTTCCTTTTCCTTCCTTTCCTTCTTCTTTTCTTCCTTCCCCCCTCTTTCTTTTTCTTTCTTTCTCTTTCTTTCTTCCTGCCTCTTTCTTTCTTCCTTCCTTCCTTCCTCCCTCCCTCCTGCTCTCCTCTCTCTCCTTTCTCTCTTTCTCTCTCTCTCGTTTTTCTTTCTTTCTTTCTTTCTTTCTTTCTTTCTTTCTTTCTTTCTTTCTTTCTTTCTTTTTTTCCTTTCTTTTTTTCTTTCTTTCTGGATAAATTTAAATCTCCAGACTCAGAGTAATGCCGATTGCATGCCACAATGTGGGTGGGCCTCACCCAATCAGTCAAATGCCTTAATAGAACAAAGACTAAGAAAAAGGGAATTCTGCCAGGAGATAGACTCTGTTTAGATTCAAACAGCAGCTCTTCTTTGGATCTCTGGACTGCCAGCCTACCTTGCAGATGTTGGAGTCACCAGCCTCTATAATCATGTGACCCAATTCCTTAAGAGAAGTACCTATCTGTATCTATTATCTATATCTATGTCTATATCTATATCTATATCTATATCTATATCTATCTGGCTCTGTTTGTCTGGAGTTCCTTGACAATACAATACGTAAATGCTTTAATACGTATCTCTAACAGTAAGGACCTTAAAAAATAAAAAAACTCCCCATTACATACAACAAAGTTGACGATAATTTGTAATATCACCTAACACATCCAGTTCGTGGTATATTTGCTTCAAGCGTCTCAAAACGTCTTCTTAATCACTTGATGTGTTTGAATAAGGGTTTAATAAGATCTATACATTGTGCATGGCTGATCATGTTTCTTGAGTCTCTCTCCCTCTCTCTTTTGCATTCAAAACATTTTTTATTGTGGGGCACCTGGCTGGCTCAGTCGGTTAAGGGTCCAGCTCTTGGTTTCAGTTCAGGTCATGATCTCACAGTTTCATGAGTTCGAGCGCTTGTGTCAGGTTCTGCGCAGTCAGTGAGGAACCTGCTTGGGATTCTCTCTCTCTGCCTCTCCTCCACTCGCACTGTCTCTGTCTCTCTCAAAATAAATAAATAAACAAATATATATATATAGTATTGTAATGAAAAATCTCTACACAAATGTAGAGAGAATAGTATAGTGAAACCCTGAATGTCCATCACCCAGCTCTGACAGTAATTGACATGTGCATGATCCTGTTTCATCTGTATTCCCTTCCTCACCCCCGCCCCCCACCCCTACATATTACTTTGAAACAAGTCCCAGACTTTACATAACTTCAAAGGTAAATACTTTTGTATATACCTCTAAGAGATAAGGAACCAATTTAAAAAACCAGCACAACAAGCCAACCATAAGAGACTCTTAAACACAGAGAACAAACTGACGGTTGACAGGGGTGGTGGGGTGGTGAGGTGGGTGGGTTAATGGAGATGATGATGGAGGTGATGGGCATTAAGGAGAACACTCTTCTGGATGAGCCCTGGGTGTCATATGCAAGAGATAAATCACTGAGCTTCAGTCCTGAAGCCAAGACTACACTGTATGGTAACTAACTTGAGAATAATAATAATAAAAAAAAGAACCATAGTTTAATAAATAGAATACCCAAATAATCTCATTTATGTAACAGTAACAACAAAAAACCCCACAACATCTTTGTCACATGTACAAATATGAATAACAGTTCCTTAACATCATCTAGTATCCAACAGGCGATGTTAAAATTTCTCTGTCCCATAAATGTGTTTTACAGTTGGTGCACTGCAAACAGGATTCAGAGAAGGTCTATGCACGGCATCTAGTTGATATGTGCTATGGAATGACTTTTATGCCCCCTACTCTACACCACAGAGTGACTATTTGGAGATATGGCCTTTAGGAGGCAATTAAGGTTAAATGAGGTTATAAAGGTGGGGTCCCAATCCAATAGATGGATTATAAGTTTTATAAGAGCATCCATGTGCACGCACTGAGGAAAGACATATGAACTCACAGCGAAAAGACGGCCATCTCCAAGCCAGGAAGAGAGTGCTCACCAGAATCCAGCCATGCTGGTGCCCCTGAATTTGGACTTCCAGCCTCTAGAACCTGGAGAAAAATAGGTTTCCATTGTTGATGCCACTCAGTCTATGACATTTTGTTACGGCAGCCTGAGTTGACTAATCCAATATAACCCTTAAGTTTCTTTCATTCCCCGGTGGTCACCTCCTTTCTATGCCATTCATTTGTCAAAGAAACTGGGTCATTGGTCCCATAAAAATCGCCATATTCCAAATTTGATTGGTTGTTTTCTCCTGGAGTCATTGAACACATTCCTCTCCCCGTGTATTGTCTACAAACAGGTAGTTAAGACCAGAGTCTTGATTAGACCCGTGGTAGTTCAGTGTACATTTCTACTGCATCACATCAGGAAAAATATGGCGTCTGCTACTTCCATCTTTAGTGGTGTTAAGTTGGCTGGTGTGAGCCTGATCTATCCGTAATACAGATCCCCACGAACCTTTCGTCTAATGGTTTTCATACCCATCGATGTCCATGACCTAGATCCAGGAACTCAACAGGGATTTGAAAATGATGATTCTCTAATTATGTCATTCCTTCTGCTTTTATTAGCTGTGATCTTTCTACAAAGAAGGTATTTCCCATTATCAACAAGTCAGTTGATACAGGTTATTGAAATACAGGTTACTCAGAAAAAGCAGGAAAAGATCCGTTCCTTTTATTTAGCAGCCTGTCTGGAGTTGGTCTCCTAGCAACCTTCAAAGGAGATCACCAATTTGTTTTAAAACAATCATTATATAAGCAATGTGATTTTTTTATATGTTTGATGTGTTTTCATCTTTTATGAGTATTTGTTTTGGTATTCAGATGGACCCGACTATGGCCAGAGACAGAGCCCCTTCAAGTTAGTTTCTGTGTCCTTTTGCCATGATCCAGGAGTCTTTGATGGAGGCTTTGATTTCAGGCATAACAACACATTGTAGCCATATCTTGAACAATTCCTGCCCCAGATCCTGAATCAGTTGTTTTGCCAAGGAGCCCTGGTTTCTTTTAGCAAAAAATGGTATTTGAAAACTACATCTGGTGCGAGGGTTGCTAATTGCTGCCGAACTGTCTGTCATTGCTTCTTGATCTGATGCATAATAGTGAAGGGTGGAAACGGTCTTACATAATGAAGGAAGCCATAAATATCTCTTAAATGACTCAGACATTTACTTCCTTGTTTAAAAAAATTTTGTAAGTTTTTATCTATTTATTTTGAGAGACAGAGACAGCACAAGCAGGGAAAGGGCAGAGAGAGAGGGAGAATTCCAAGCAGGCTCCGCAGTGTCAGTGCAGAGCCCAAGGTGGGGCTCGAACTCACAAACTGTGAGATCATGACTTGAGCCGAAATCAAGAGTCAGATGCTTAACCGACTGAGCCACCTTGGCACCCCTTTACGCAGACTTTTAAAGAGATTTTTTTTAATTGAGAGAAGAAATAATAATTGAGAAAACTGAGTATTAGTTTGGTTATCTGCGGATGCTTATTTTCTGCTATCCACTTGGATAAATAAATGTTTTATAAAAATGATGACATAAATATTTAATTATATAGTATATATTTTGCTGAGTGTTATATTTTATTTTCATGTTATTTTATTCTTTCTAGTAATGGTGGTTTATTCAATTTGCAACAAACTATTATTTACATTATATCATTAAATAATAATATGCTATGATATTGATTATATAATTACTTAATTACATTATTAAATAATGATTTAATATGGGGTGCCTGGGTGGCTCAGAAGGTTAAGCATCTGACTTTGCCTCAGGTCATGATCTCGCAGTTTGTGAGTTCAAGCCCCGCGTCAGGCTCTGTGCTGACCACTCAGAGCCTGGAGCCTGCTTCGGATTCTGTGTCTCCCTCTCTCTCTGCCCCTCCCCCACTTGCACTCTGTCTCTCTCTCTCTCTCTCTCTCAAAAATAAATAAACATTAAAATTAAATAATAGTAATTATTTAATGTTATTTTTTAGGAAAGAACCATGAAAGACAGCTAAATGAAGTAACACCATAAATCAGGGTAGAGTTCTTTGTTAAGCTCTGTGTTGATTTGGAGCTCAGAAATATGCTTACTTCTAGCAGAAAATGGAACATCAAATGGTCATAGCTGGATTAGGTGACCAGAGGCTTTGTTCCAGCTTCCACTCCCCCATTAGCCTTCTGATCAGCGTTTGGTTTCCTCTGTGGGCTACTTTAAAGGGAAGGAAGTGCATTGACCAACAGACATGAATATCTCAGTTTGCTAGGCAGTGCATTTAAAAGAATTTTTTTAATGTTTATTTATTTTTGAGAGAGACAGAGTGTGAGTGGGGGAGGGGCAGAGAGAGAGGGAGACTCAGAATCCGAAGCAGGCTCCAGGCTCTGAGCGGTCAGCACAGAGACCGACGCGGGGCTCGAACTCACGAACCATGAGATCATAAGCTGAGCCAAAATCAAGAGCCAGACGCTTCACTGACTGAGCCACCCAGGTGCCTCTAGGCAGTGCATTTTTTATGGCAAAATTATACATACGCATTTTGATTTATATATCTGTGTTCCATGACTTTGGTCAATGTGAATCAGTCCCCTGAATCTGATTGATCTGATGAACTGGAAAACTGAATTGCTGGACATTCTCAGATCAAACTCTGGACTGACGCCCCCACCGAGATTCACCCATCAGTTAGGAGGCCTTGACTGCCAAGCCAGCCTACCTCTCTTTTTGAGATAGTACATTATTTTTGTCCTCTTGGGAGGGGAACCTTTCACTATTGAGAACATTGAATGGAACATTAGCTTTATTTTCTTTGTTTCTAATCACTTTGCCTTAAAAAAAAAATGGATCTGGGGGCTTGGGTGGCTCAGTTGTTTAAGCATCCGACTCGATTTCAGCTCAGGTCATGATCTCAAGCCCTGCATCTGGCTCTGCACTGACAGCATGGAGCCTCCTTGGGATTCTCTCTCTCCCTCTCTCTCTCTGCGCCTCCCCCTGTGCTCATGCATACACACACTCTCTCTCTCAAAATAAATAAACTGAAAAAGAAAACAGGGCTCAGTTGTATGTTCTATGTCTCTGCATTCCCGTTCAACCTCATTCCCCCCTGGTTCTGCCTGAGTCTTTGGCTTGCAGTGTCTTCGGCCTGGGAGCACCTGCCTACCTCGGCCCGCACCCGGCAACATTACTTCTGAGTCACTCTTCTAGTCTTAGCTCAGGGACCACCCTGTCAAGGACACCTTCCCCAGCCCTCACATTAGGAGATGTCCTCCTGTTCCAGCTCTCGTTGCCCCCCACACTTTACCCCCTCACCTCCTGTCACACTTTGTAATTAAACAGGCGTGTGATGACTAGGTCGGGTGGGCTCCCCTGTGCCCATTACGGGCCCTGCCATAGCAGCAGGTGCCCATTACTGACGCCGGTAAGGAAATGCGGGACTGACATCTTCCCGAGACGGGACGGTGGACTCAGCACACTGGAACCCCACTCGAGCACGCCCAGATGATGGATAGGTGCTGCCTCCTCCACACCCCTCCTTCCTCCCCCTGCAGCTCAGCACCCCTCAAACCTGGGCCACGCCGGAAGTTGATCAGTGTCCTCAGATTCCCCAGCTGCAACGTCCATGGGATGTGACCTTTCCTCCGGGTTAGTCATGTGCCATGGGCTGGCATCGCGGGCCCCATGGGTGCCCACCCTCCCGCAGTCTTCTGGTTTCTGATCAGCTTCCCTCCTACAGCTCCAGTTTTCTCCTGTGACAGGGACTCTGCTCCCCAATGCCAGCCCCCTTGACGCTCTGCTCAGCATCCGCCCCACTGTCCTGTGACTGGGGGTCCAGCCTGTCACTTCTTTGCTGGGTGATCTTAAACACACCACATCAGCACCCTAGGCCTTTGTTTCCTTACTTAAAATAGAGAGGGGCTCCTGGGTGGCTCAGTTAAGTTGGTTAAGCTTCTGACGTCGGCTCAGGTCATGATCTCATGGTTTGTGAGTTCGAGCCCCCTGTTGGGCTCTGTGCTGACCGAGCTTGGAGCCTGGAGCCTGTTTCAGCTTCTGTGTCTCCGTCTCTCTCTGCTCCTCCCCTGCTCCTGCTCTGTCTCGTTCAAAAATAAAGAAACATTAAGGAAAAATCGAGAACTTATGTCATGCTCTTTTACTACCATGCCAGGGTGCCTTAGGAACTGATGAGACAACACAGATAGCAGCGCCTCGCTGAAAGTGAAAAAAGAGAAACTGACGAGTGTAGATTTGGAGAAAGCGTCCCTAAAAAGGTCACATTAGAGGTGGGATGTGAAGGACTAACAGGAGAGTGACTTCAAAAGTCTAAGAGGACTGTGATGACAACAGGTGTTTTGTGGGGCAATCACGGTGTATCCAGATTTGGCTTATTAGTTTGCAGAAGCAAGAAGCCATAATATATTCCTGGCCTCTTACTGCTGACAACTGAGTTCTAAACATCACGTGTGCAGCACACGGCGGTTCTCAACCACGGGTGATTTTTCTCCCGAGGCAGGAAAATCTGGAGACCTTCTTAGTTGTAACTGGAAGAGAAGGGGGGTGCTATTGGCATCTAGTGGGTACAGATCAAGGATGCTGCTCTCAAAAATAAATAACTATTAAAAAAAATTAAAAGGGGTGCCTGGGTGGCTCAGTCGGTTTAGGCGTCCAGTTTCAGCTCAGGTCATGATCTCACGGTTTGAGAGTTTGAGCCCCGTGTCGGGGCGCTGTGCTGACAGCTCGGAGCCTGGAGCCTGCTTCCAATTCTATGTCTCCCGCTCTCTCTGCCCCTCCCCACTCTCTCTCTCTCTCTCAAAAATAAATAAACCTTAAAAATTAAAAAAATTTTAAAAGAGGCACCTGGGAGGCTTAGTTGGTTGAGCATCAGACTTCAGCTCAGGTCATGATCTCGTGGTTCATGGGTTTGAGCCCCGCATAGGGCTCTGTCCTGTCAGCCAGAGCCTGCTTTGGATCCTCTGTCCCCCTCCTCTGCCCCTCCCCCTGCTTGCCCTCTCTCTCAAAAATAAACATGAAAAAAAAAAAAAAAGAATGCTGCTCTGCGTCTTCCACTGCACAGGACAGTCACCACAACAAATGTTACCATTGTTGAGTTTGAGAAGCCCCGACCCAGGCAGACCAGTTAGCCAAAAACAAAATTCTTGAGAATTGAGTGCCAAAATGAGAATGACGGATATTTCTACTCCTTCATACCCAACTTCGTTTTCAAGATTCTTCTTACATCTCATCTCACCCCAAAGCTGCTTCTACCCGGGCTTACCAGAGCCCATTGTTTACGAGCATGGAGCACGGAGTCAGGCACATCTGGGTTCGTACCCCAGCTGCACAGCTGGCTGGCGGGGTGACTTTGGGTGGGTGTTCTCACCTCTCTAGGTATCTGCTTGTCCATTCATAGAATACAGACAGTACCATCCCTTCACATGGTATTGAGGTGGTGAACGTAGATCACATGTAGGCACCTGTAGATCACAGCACCTAACATCTAGGTGTACATCCAGGAATAGGTGACAATCCTTCCTTCCTTCCTTCCTTCCTTCCTTCCTTCCTTCCTTCCTTCCTCTCTCTCTGTCTCTCTCTTTCTAGTAGGCTTCATGCCCAGCACGGAGCCCAACATGGGGCTTGAACTCATGACCCTGAGATCAAGTCCTGAGCTAAGATCAAAAGTCAGATGTTCAACCAACTGAGCCACCCAAGCATCCCGGGTGACAATTCTCTCCATTACACTCTCACTGTGGTTTTGTGTAAGCTGCCCAGATCATTTGGCTAATTTTGCCCCTGCGTGGCTGGAATTACTTTTCAGATAGTTTGGCAACAAGGAAATCCCAAAGGTATGTTTCCCCCAGCAATTTTACACTTCTTCCCAAAAAAACAAACGTCTGTAGTTTAGAAAGAAATTAAATCTCTAATCCCTTAATTACTTTAAACTGTACTCCTTCAAATAGTGTTTATAAAAAGATATTTTGTTCCAAGAAACCTGTAAGACATTAAGAATCTGACTTACTCGACTTTCCCTTGCCAGACATAGGAAAAGAGTGACAGCTGGGGCGCCTGAGTGGTTCAGGCGGTTAAGCGTCCGACTTCGGCTCAGGTCATGATCTCACGGTTTGTGAGTTCGAGCCCCGCATCGGGCTCTGTGTTGACAGTTCAGAGGCTGGAGCCTGCTTCGGATTCTGTGTCTCCCTCGCTCTCTGCCCCTCCCCCACTTGTGTTCTGTCTCTCTCTGTCTCTCAAAAATAAATAAATGTAAAAAAAGAAAAAGAAAAAGAGTGATGGCCAAGAGTAAATGAAGCTTCATGACCACTTTGTAAAACTGTTTGGCATTATTTCTCCAAATCAAACATTCATATAACCTATGACCCAATAATTCATTGCTAGGTAGACATCCAACAGAAAACCATGCTGAGATACGCACTATAAGACACGTACTGGAATGTTCATACCAGCACAATTTCCAGCAACCTCAAACTATGAGCAAACCCAAATATCCATGAACAGTATGGTGAATGACTAGATTATTGTATAGTCATTTAATGGAATGTTATACAGCAATCAAAGGAATGAACCATATCAGCCACGTGCAAGAGAATGAACCTGGACCCCTTTCTTACACCATACACAAAAATAAATTCAAAATGGATTAAAAACCTATATGTGAGACCTGCAACCATAAAAACCCTAGAGGAGAGCCCGGACGTAAGTTCTCCGACATCAGTGGTAGCAACATTTTTCTATATATGTCTCCTGAGGCAAGAGAAATAAAAGCAAAAATAACCTATTGGGACTACCTCAAAATAAAAATCTTCTGCACAGTGAAGGAAACAAAAAACTAAAAGACGACCCACTGAATGGGAAAAGATACTTGCAAATGAGATACCAATAAAAGGTTAGTATCCAAAATACATTAAGAACTCATACAAAGCAATACCCCCAAAACAAATAATCCAATTTAAAAATGGGCGGAAGAACTGAACAAACACCTCTGCAAAGAAGACACACACATGGCCAGCAGACACATGAAAGGATGCTCAACATCGCTTCATCAGGGAAATTCAAATCAAAGCCATAGTGGGAAATCACCTCACACCTGTCACAATGGCTAACCTCAACAACACGAGGACCAACACGTGATGGCGAGGATGTGGAGGAAAGGGCACCCTCTTGCATTGTTGGGGGGAATGCAAACTGGTGCAGCCACTCTGGAACACAGTATGGTGTTTCCTCAAAAAGTTAAACATAGAACTACCCTATGATCCGGTAACTGTGCTACTGGGTATTTACTAAAAAAATACAAAAACACTCATTCGAAGGGATACATGCACCCCTATGTTTACAACAGCATTATTGACAATAACCAAACGATGGGAGTAACCCAAATGTCCGTTGATAGATGAGTAGATAAAGAAGATGTAGGGGATAAATATAAATATAATGAAATATTACTCAGCCATAAAAATCAATGAAATCTTGCCATTTGCAGTGGCATGGATGGAGCTAGAGAGTACAATGCTAAGTGAAATGAATGAGTCAGAGAAATACAAATACCATATAATTTCATTCATGTATGCAATTTAAGAAACAAGACAAATGAGCAAAGGAAAAAGAGAGAGAAGCCAAGAAACAGACTCTTAATTATAGGGCACAAACTGATGGTTACCAGGGGCGAGGAGGGTGGGCTGTGGGTTAAGCGGGATGGCGATGAAGGAGGGCACTTGTGATGAGCACCGGGTGATGTATAGAATTGTGGAATCACTTTATTGTACACCTGAAATGAATACAGCATTATGTTAACCATGCTGGAATTGAATAATTTTTTAAATGAATGAACCTACAGCCATGCAGAACGACGCTTCAAAATAAGATGTTAAACTAAGCGAGTCATACAAAATAGAATACATATCATATCAGTCCATTACTATAAAAAATTTTTAAACTAGCAAAACTAACCTTTGTTGTTAGAGGCAAGCACAGCGGAGAGTGGGGAGGGGATAGAGATGGAAGGGGGTGGAGGGGGACTTCTCCAGTGCCAGAAAAGTTCTATTTATTGACTAGGCAAGTGGTTACACAGGTGTAAGTACTTGTTGAATTCACTAGGTTTTTTAAAACAAAGAAATTAATAAGTAAATAAGTGCATTCTAAACCTCATGTGTTTTAAATATTTTAGGAGAGCCGTCTAAATCTGAAAAAATACATTCCTTTCCCCCAAATCACATCCCCATTACATCATCTAATTAGAGGGTAGCCTCCATTATAAAGTAGACAAGTATTTGAATCATTTGGAATACCCAGAATGGACATCAGTTTTACAACTTAGGTTAGAACAAAAATAGTTAATCGGTGGATCTCCCGATTATGGAGTAGACTCTTACAGCTCTTGTTACTGATAAACCGAAGTTTTCTTTTTTTCTAATTTTTTAAAGTTTATTTTTGAGAGACAGAGCGCGAGAGGAGCAGGGGCAGAGAGAAGGAGAGAGACACAGAATCCAAAGCAGGCTCCAGGCTCCAAGCTGTCAGCACGGAGCCCAACGCGGGACTCGAACCCACGAACTGTGAGATCATGACCTGAGCTGAAGTCAGAGGGCTTACAGGCACCCCTCTGAAGCGTCTTGAAGTTCATTTAAAAATTCCCTTTTCTGGGGCGCCTGGGCGGCTCGGTCGGTTAAGCGTCCATATTCGGCTCAGGTCATGATCTCGCGGTTCGTGAGTTTGAGCCCCGCGTTGGGCTCTGTGCTGACAGCTCGGAGCCTGGAGCCTGCTTCGGATTCCGTGTCTCCCTCTCTCTCTGCCCCTCCCCCACTGATGCTCTGACTCTCTCTTTATCACTCAAAAATAAATAAAACATTAAAAAATTTAAATATTAAAAAAAAGTGCTTCCATTGTTCTCAGAAAAAATGTGGTTATGGAATTTTGGAGCCAGTTTTCAAGGAGGGTTATACTTCATCACACAATGTATGCACAGGTATTATAAAGAGTATTCAGGAGGCGCCTGGGTGGCTCAGGTCATGCTCTCACGGTTCGTGGGTTCGAGCCCCGTGTCGGGCTCTGTGCTGACAGCTCAGCTTCAGATTCTGTGTCTCTTTCTCTCTCTGCGCCTCCCCTGTTCACGATCTGCCTCTCTCTGTCTCTCAAAAACAAATAAAATGTAAAAAAAAGTTAAAAAACAAAAGAATATTCAGGGGTTAAAGGGAGTCACAAGGAAGAAAAGACCTTGACTGGTCTGTAGTTATCCCCCAGACCTCTTACTTTTGTTTACATTAAAAAAAAAAAAGCCACGAAACTTTGTTATCAGCGACTTTTTCAGTATCTGTTCTTTCTCCATCACATGGGCACTTCCAGAATGGTCCAGCACAGCACCTGCCAGGTATTCACTGTTGCTGGGATGCACGGATACAAGACAATGGATGCTGGTTAATGAAAATGGGATAGGACCTTGCACCCCTGTTCACATTCCCCTCGTTTTTCAGAGAAGGAGGCTGTAGACCAGAGCCGCCAACAGCATCCAAACCATGAAGGTGGAAAGAGTCTGCGAGTTCCCTTTGGTCATGTCCGGATCTCTCTCTGCCCCTCTGGCTGGGGGAACAGAGCTGCTGTCTGGCGCTCTACTTGGCAGAACTTTGGGTAGAGAAGTTGACCTGAGAATCAGAGGCCACAACAGAGGGTTTCTCATTTCTCATCACTCTGCTGCCCACTCACTCATCTGTGGCATAGCCGAGTTTAGAAGCCCTCATCCTTCCATCCCTGGGGCTACCTTCAGCCTCTATTTGCAAAGCGTGGCTTTCACATTGCCGTCTCCGATGCTTCCCATAAAAGTCCTACACTTTTTATTGAGAGTTCCAAAGAAATGCTTTGAATTTTCATTTGACTTCTTGTCTCCAGGCTAGAGTTCTCTCCCCGGGGTGGGGGTGGGGGGGGGGACAGATTCCAAGATGCTTCCGTTGCTTCTCTACAGACTCTTTACACACCACACAATAAAAATATGGCCTCATTTATGTTTCTATAACATCTGCACGAATGACAGGTCACCTGCTGGGCACTCGGCCAAGTAAAATCCTTTGTAAGTTGAAAACGACTGAAAACAGAAGTTGTCTATAGAAGGAAGGAATCTTGAGCAGTCGAATGACTAACTAGAAAGCAAACGGGTGCTTCTATCTTTGAGATTCTTCAACAACATGGTTATGCTGCCTCCGGGACAAGCCCCTGCATCTAGAGGCTCTGTGGCCACTGGCCCATAAACCTTGCAGGAACATGCCCTGGTAACTGGTAGAGATGTCACCAATGACCATGGAGACCTGCACGTCCTGTGACTTCCATAAATGCCGATCTCATTTCAAAAAAGAACCAGGATCTGGTTAGCAATTCTGGGTGCCTTCAAACAGTGTTTGAAATTAAAATACATGGCTCCCAATTAGTCTAAACAGAAATGGGAATTTAGGGCCACCATATATATATATATATATATATATATATATATATATATATATATAACTGAAAAATCTTAAAATGATTTTAAGATTTTTCCTATTCTTAAAATCTTAAGATTTTAAGATTTTTCAGTTTGATATTGGCACAAACAAAAATTCTATGTTATTAGTCAAAGATTCAAAGATTTGGGGATTTTATTAAGAATAAAAGAATAATAAGAATATTAAGAATTCCAGGAAGTTTGGGACACCTGGGGGGCTCAGTTGGTTGAGCGTCTGACTTCGGCTCAGGTCATGATCTCACGGTTTGTGAGTTCAAGCCCCATGTCGGGCTCTGTGCTGACAACTCAGAGCCTGGAGCCTGCTTCAGATTCTGTGTGTCTCCCTCTCTTTCTGTTCCTCCCCCTGCTCATGCTCTGTCTCTCTCTGTCTCTCAACAATAAATAAACATTAAAAAAAAAGAATGCTGGGAAACTAAAGGCTTCTTGGAGGTAATAAATAAACCACAGAGAAGATGTTGGTCAAGACAGTCCTAGAGGATCCAGCTTTAAGTGCTGCCAAGGGCTTAGGGAAGTATAAGTTGGTTTTTTAGAACTCTGGAAAGGTTGGGGAAGGTTGCTTGGCAGTATGTGTCAAAAGTTATTAAAATGTAAGGTGAGTTGGCACCTTACTCAGGGAGAGTGGATGTCTCAGTTCAAGTCCAAAGGCTGTAAAAAAAAAAGCCGAAGTCCCAGTTTGAAGGCAGTTAGGCAGGAAAGACTTTTCTCTTATTTGAGGGAGAATCAGCCTTTTTGTTCTACTCGGGCCTTCAACTGATTGGACGAGGCCCACCTGTATTTGGGAGGGCAATCTGCTTTAGTCAGTCTACCAGTTCAAATGTTAATTTCAATCAAAAATACCCTCACAGAAATACTCAGAATAATGTTTGACCAACTATCTGGGCACCCCGTGGCCCCATCAAGGTTAATTATAAATTAACTGTCATGGTCTTCCCAATCTATCTTTTAAAGTCTCCTATTGAGGCTTAATTTGCTTATAGTCAAATGTACCGTTGTATGAGTTCTTTCCATTTTTTTTAAACACACACAAACCACAAATATATCCATAAAAACACAGAATGTTTGCATGTGGTTTAAAAATCAGCATAAAATTCTATTTTTATTTTAATCAACAGTATGTTTCTGTAGTTTATTCCTTTACTCTGGTATAGTATTTGGTTTAAATATATGCTTTTTAATATTTATCCATCCAATTAATGGATATTTAGGTTGTTTTGAATATTTCTCTACCGTAATTGATTCAGCAAGAACTGCCCTTGCATGCATCTTCTGGTGCGATGGCATAAGAGATTTTCTCGGGAAACTCTACAATGGCCAAGAGTGGAATTGTCAGATCACAGTGTGTGCACACATTAGGTTTTACTTCCTGTTGACAAACTGCTTCCACAATGGCTGTAACAATTTATACTCCAGCCAGGTAAGAGAATTCCCATTTGTCCACATCTGGGTACATCCTTGATATTTTTAGATTTGTTAATTTGTATCAGTCAGATGGATGAGAAATAGACCCTCACCTTGGCTTAATATGCATTTCTCAGGGCACCTGGGTGGCTCAGTTGGTTAAGAGTCCCACTCTTGATTTCTGTTCAGGTCGTGATCTCACAGTTTCGTGAGTTCGAGCCCTGTGTTGGGCTCTGCTCTGGCAGCGTGGAATCTGCTTGGGATTTACTCTCTCTCCTTCTCTCTCTGCTCCTCCCCCACTTGTACTGTCTCTGTCTCTCAAAATAAATAAATACAGGTAAAAAAGTTCATAATTTGCATTTCTCTGGTTACCGGTGAGATGGTTAATGATTATTTTCACTTGCCTCTTCCATGAATTATCTATGTATTACATTTACCTATTTTTCTGTTGGGCTGTCTATCTTTACTTAGTTATTTGATGGGGTTCTTTATGCCTTGTAGATACTATATGTTGCAAATTGCCTTCTTCTTGATGTCATGTACCTTTTCATCTTGGTTTAGTGTCTTTTCCTTTACGGGATATGTCTGTGTGTATATGTCTGCTTTAAGAAATCTTTCCTATAATCATAGATATTGTCCCACATTACCTTCTAGAAAGTTCTAAAGTTATACATGTGAGGTGTGAGAAAGGATCCAATTAAAAAACTTTTTTGAATATTTATTCATTTTTGAGAGAGAGAGTGTGTGAGTGGGGGGAAGGGCAGAGAGAGAGGGAGACACAGAATCCAAAGCAGGCTCCAGGCTCTGACCTGTCGGCACAGAGCCCAACATGAGGGCTCGAACCCATGAACTGTGAGATCGTGACCTGAAACCCATGAACTGTGACATCATGACCTGAGCTGAAATCAGTCGCCCAACCATCTGAGCCACCCAGATGTCCCAAGGAAGGATCCAATTTTGCTTCATTTGGGGGATGAGATATTATGTTGCTACACCACAAATTACTCCAAAACCTAGCAGCTTAAAACCACAGACATTTATATTATCTCGACAATTTCCGAGAGCTGGGAATCGGGGAGCAGCCTAGCTGGGGGGTTCAGGGCTCTCCTGAGGCTGTGTCAGATGTTGGTCAGGGGGACAATCACGTGGAGACGGTGCTTCCAAGATGACTCACTCGCATGGCTTGGCAGGAAGCCAAAGACGTCTCCCCGGAGAGACGTCTCCCCACAGGCTGCCCGAGCGTCCTCATGACACGGTAGCTAGCTTCCCCCGGAGCGCGTGATCCATTCCAGAGCACATGTGAGCAAGTGGGCAGCCACGGTGCCTTTTATGACATAGTTTCTAAGGTCACACACTGTCACTTCCGTTTTATTCTACTCACTAGAAGTGAGCCCACTTCTATTCTCTAGGTCTAGTCCAGACTCTAGGTTGGCTTTGTGACACGCTCTAATCTTAGGATAAGGTAGAAGTCATACCTGGCTTGTCCCTGGCCTAAGCCTCAGGCTCTAAGCTTTCACTTTGTGCTCTTAGGATCTTCAAGCCACTGTATCCCACTGGGAGAGACCCCCAGTGGGAGAGCGCGGGAGAGGAGTGACAAGCCGTGGGGCTCCCTAGAGAAAGAGAGGAGCCTAGGCATCTTAGCAAGCCGGCCGAGTCCAGCCTTGAGCTGAGCGGCCAGCGGCATACAGCCCAGTGTCCTTGCAGGAGCAGCTGAACCGCCCAGCTGAGCTCATCCCAGGCCACAAAGTCACAATGGCTGTTTTAAGCCATCACGTCTGGGCGAGGTTTGTTACACGTCAATAGATAACATACAGCTCTTTCCCCCTCCTTGTTCTTCTTTGTCAAAATTACCGTATATTGAACTTCAAAATTCACTGGGGGAAAGAATAGTGAGTCTTTCTTTTTGCCCATGTGTTCAGCTCTTCTTTCTTTCTTTTCTTTTTTCTTTAAAATTTTTTTTAATGTTTATTTATTTTTGAGAGAGAGAGAGAGAGAGAGAGAGACAACATGAGCAGGGGAGATATAGAATCCAAAGCAGGCTCTAGGCTCCGAGCTGTCTAGCACAGAGCCTGATGCAGGGCTTGAACTCACAAACCATGAGATCATGACCTGAGCCGAAGTCGGATGCTAACTGACTGCCAGCTGCTCCATCTTTTTTTTTTTTTTTTAAGAGAGAGAGAGCTGGGGAGAGGGGCAGAGGGAGAGAGAGAGAACCTTAAGCAGGGTTCACATTCAGCATGGAGCCTGACATGGGGCTTGATCCCACGACCCTGAAATTATGACCTGAGCCGAAACCAAGATGCTCAGGTTGAGCAAGAGTTAGATGCTCAAACAACTGAGCCACCCAGGCACCCCTAGCTTTTCCGCCCCCACAACAGATTGTTATAGTTTCCCCGTCAAACCTTGAATATCTTTGCTTAACTCATTCTTCAATTCAATATAATTTCTATTACTATTGCAAGTGAGAACTTTCTCTACCGAATTTTCTTTTTAGTTATTGATGGTATAAGGGAATGCTACTATTTTTATGTTGACCTTGTATGCAGCAAAATCTTATTCTTTCTAATAGCTGGTCTGAGGATTCTCTTGGATTTTCGGTGAAGACAGTTTGAAAATGATGAGCATTTTATCACCTTCTCTCTGATTCTTTTGCCTCTTCTTTTCTTGTCTCTTTTCATTGGCAAGGACTTCCAGTTCAATGTCAGGTAGTAGGGGTGATAGTGGACACCTCAACTTGTACCTAAACTTCATAGGAATTGTTTAAAGTTTCAGCACTAAGTATGATATTAACATAGGGATTGGGGGGGGTGAGAGGGATATTTTCTCAAGTTAAAGAAGTTGCTGTCTATCCTTTGTTAAAAGTTTTACTATTTTTTAAGATGAATAAATGTTTAATTCTATTGCCTACATTTTTCTATATTTCTCAATAACCATATGGTTTTCTTCTTCTTTTTTAAAAAAAATTTTAATGTTTATTTCTGAGAGAGAGAGAGAGAGCAGGGGAGGGGCAGAGAGAGTGGGAGACACAGAATCCAAAGCAGGATCCAGGCTCTGAGGCTGTCAGCACAGAGCCCAACGCGGGGCTCAAACTCATGAACCGCAAGATCATGACCTGAGCCGAAGTCGGACGCTTCACCAACTGAGCCACCCAGGGCACCCTGGTTTTCTTCCTCTTAAAATCTTCGTATTTTATAGTAATTTGATACATTTTCCAAATATTGAGTCATGTAGAACCCTACTTAATTATGATATTTTTATGTACTGCAAAATTAGATTTTGTTTTTTTATTTCAAATTCTTGCATTTCATTTATAAAATTATATTGACCTATGTTTTCTCTTTGTTGCTTTAAAAAATACTTTCTACTTATATTAACCTCATAAAATGAACTAAGTAGCTTTCCTTTTTCTCCTACTATGTGGAACTGTTTGGCTAAGATAAGAATTATGTGTTCCTAGAAGGTTTAGAACAACTTGCCTGTCGAGTTGTTTGAACCTGTAGCAGAAGAGATATTTATTAGCCATTCAGTTATTTTCATAGCTATTGGTATATTCAGATTTTCTAATTCTTCTTGGGTCACGTCTGTAATTTATATTTTTCTGTAAAGCTGTCCATTTCATGAACATTTTCAAAAGTATAGGCAAAAAATTTGTTTAAGGTGTTTTTTTGTTTCTAATATTGTTTATTTTGCCTTTTTTGTTTTCTCTAGTCTTTCCAAAGATTTTCCTATTATTCCTTTAATCAACAATTTTTTGGTTTCATTGATAATTCTTATATTCTTGATTTTAGACACTCTTATTCATGTTTTGTATTAATTTTTTTCTTCTAGATTCTTTTCTTTATAGATCATTCAATTGAATGCTTAGTTCATTAATTTTCAGATCTCTTTTGTTTTCTATTTTTTTAATATATGTTTTAAAGTTTATTTTTTTATTTTTTGAGAGAAAGAGAGAAAGAGAGCGAGCAGGGGGGGAGCAGAGAGAGAGGGAGAGAGAGGACCCCAAGCAGTCTCTGCACTGTTAGCACAGATCCCAAACGCAGGACTTGAACTCAAGAACCATGAGATCATGATCTGAGTCAAAATCAAGAGTCAGACGTTTAGCTGACTGAGCCACCCAGGCATTCCATCTCTTTTGTTTTCTAAAAAAATGCATTTAAGTTTTAAATTCCCCCTTGATACCATTTTAGCTGTACCTCATATATTTTGATATGTATGCTTTCTTTGTGTATCACTTCTAAATATTTTTCGTTTTCATTATGGTTTTGTTTTTAATTCCGAGATTGTTTGGAATGATATTTTTTATTGTCACATTTATAGAATGGGAGAATACATGTCTACTGTTGGTTTCTATTTTCAGAGCATTGTGGTGCGAGAACATGATCTGTATGACATCAGTCCTTTGGAATTTGTTGTGATTTCCTGTGTGGCTGAACAAATGGTCAAGTGTGTAAACATTCTGGGTGGGCTTATAAAGGCTATGCACTCTGTATTTGTTGGGTGAAGATTCTCTCTACATATCCATTATTATTTCTAAATATGACGGCTGTTTTACTGATAAATAATTTATTGTTTAGAAAAGAGGAGTGAAAAAGAGTCTGTGTATCAGGAACCTCATCTTATCAGGAAGGGAAGAAGAGTTTGAGAAGCAGAATCTGAATACGATCCTGGAAAATCAAACACTACAGCAGTTACATAGTCCTGGAAAAACGAACTCCCTCTATGACCCCCAGATGGGGAGGATCTAATGTAACACTCCTGCCCTTGGAAATGCCAGAACAGAACAGTATAAATGCCAGCTGTGTCACTGCCTTTGCACTCCTAGTGACCCAGTAGGTAACAGAGAAGTAGCCTCCACCCACACAACATAGTTGTGACCCACTGGTTAACTGGGCCCTTCCTATTTTGAATGTTTCTCCTTTGCCCATACTTGACAGAGTTCTTTCACTAGGGATATTATCTGATTATATCAGATTGGATTGAATTAAAGTGAATTGAATATTGATTTAGCGTGGCCTGACATTGGTATTATACCAAACGGTGGTTAGAGACGGTCTTGGTTCTGTAACCAGCCCTTCTTTTAAATTCCATGTGAGTCCTTGTGGGGCCAGTTCTTTCTCTTGGCTAGGGAAATTGTCATCATATATTCCTTGGGGCAAGAACTTTTTTTTGACTTCTAATTTTCTTAGTTTAGACTCTCATAGAAAAGCTTTCCTCCTTAAGCATTGTTGCTATGCTTTTTGGTAGCCAGGAACTCTGTTGCTTATCTTCCTTTTCACTCTCTGACTGTGATTTTGCACATTCAAGAGTGCCACGCTCCTGCTAGATGGCGGTCTTCCAGTTGGGACACAAGCAAACTTCCCAAGCCCTGGGGAGAGGGATGGGCCAGAGGGATCTCCCAATTTACTTGAGAGATGGTCTCTCCTTCCTTGGGGGACCCGACGACTCACAGGCAGCTCACCCCAGTTGCATGAGGCCTTCCTTGGTTTCCCCAGTGTGCTGTCAAATACAATTTTTCTACATACCATGATATGGTAACAGTAAGGAAGCCCTATGAGGGGTTCTGAGCTGAAGATAAATATGCTTTAATTTGTGAGCCACGTTCTCAAGTTTAATGCTATTCCTGATATTGTTTCTCTGCCATTAGCTCCTTGCCCTTTGCCTCTGCTTCCAGCACTTTGTTTAAAAGTGGTAGTCATGTCGGGGTGCCTGGGTGGCTCAGTTGGTTAAGTACCCGACTCTTGATTTCAGCTCAGGTCATGATCTCACGGTTTGTGAGTTGGAGCCCCACATCGGACTCTGCACTGACAGTGCGGACTTGCTTTGGATTCTCTCTCTCTCTCTCTCTCCCTCTCTCTCTCTCTGTCCCTCCTCCACTTGTTCTCTGTCTCTCTTTCAAAATAAATAACTAAACTTAAAAAAAATTTAAAATCGTATTCAGGTCTTGGCTGTGTGCAGAGAGAAAAAACAAAAGATAAGTGTGCGGGGCATGGGGGTGGGACGGGGGGCCAAGGGGTTGGGGAGACAGCTGGATCCCTGTGAGACAGCAATAGCTGGTGAGAGACTCCAAGGGGAAGGAGAATCCCAGGAGAATAGGAGCTGCCGCTCCCATGGGGACTGTCCCTCCATTGCTTACTACAGAGGATCTAAAATTAATTTAACTGAGGCAAGGAGCATTTCCCATTCCTTTCTCATAACTTGTCCCGCACTGTTCCTTGGCCTCCCCTTCCCCCACAACCTAGTGTGTGTGTGTGTGTGTGTGTGTGTGTGTGTCACTCCCACAAAACTGTAGTTTACCTCCATGATTATGCTTTGCACACACTCCAGCTCAAGTGTCTGTCTCCTTGTCTGTGTGATACACAAGGCCATGAGCTCCCTAAGGGTCATGATGGAGTCTTCCAGCTCTGTATTCCCAGTGAGCAATTCAGGGACTCAGAGCAGGCAGCACACAAACCTAACCGGACGCAGGGCCGCTGGTCAGCTGGTATGCAGCCACTCCTCTGAGCTGTGAGTGCCGCTTTGCCACTCCATTACTCCAACCTCTCCCCCAGGTCTCCGGGGCCTGACCATGACCCAGGAGTAATGTGTTGATGCCTGATCTAGCAGAGGACCTCCAAGACCATGCTCCACGGTATTGGCATTTGAATTGGTTGGCGCCTATGCTACACTGGTGTTAAATAATTTTGTACCATCCCTGGATGAATGAATGAGTGAATGAATGAGTGAGTGAATGACACTGGTTTCCTTCTATGCTCATTGTGCTTGAGTTGCATGGCATGTTTTCTCCACCATCATCTCCCAGGCCACACTGTGCCTTGGATTACCTCTACCTAAAAACAAGCCCTGGGTCTCTTGGCCCTTTGGGTGGCCCTCTGTTGGACTGTATAATTACAGGGCTGCAGTCTATGTTATGATATTGCTCCCTAGATATGTATAGCTCAAGTGATTGATTTTGGGATCTGTATGTTGCCTGAAATAATAAATAGGAGAGACATGTTTAAAATGGAGCATATAGGGGCACCTGGGTGGCTCAGTCAGTTAAGCGTCCAACTCCTGATTTCAGCTCAAGTCACACTTGTGGTATAGAGCCCTGTGGCAGGCTCTGTGCTAACAGTGCGGAGCCTGCTTGGGATTCTCTCTTTCTCTCTCTCTTTCTACCCCTCCCCTGCTCTCTCTCTCTCTCTCTCTTAAAATAAAATAAACTTAAATAAAATAAAATAAAATGGAGCATGTATTGTTTTATGTGCCTCCCCTTTAAACCAGAAATTGAGAGTGGAATAATAGTCTTAATTTGAATTGCAAAGGCCATGTTATTCTCTCTCCAATAATATTTACTTTCTGCAAGACTGTTAGGAGTATTATTTTTCTGGTCTACTCATCTGTGTGTGTAGGCAATGTGTTCATGATTTGGGATGCTAAATAGTTTTCCTATGTACTTATTGATCTGTCTGGGAAAAGCACCACACTTTCTTTCTGTTTATTTATAGAGCAATTATATCATCTGCTCCCGTGCCTTAGCGCACCGAGGTAGTAGAACGTCACATAACATAGCATTGTCTCAGAGAGACTGGGGGCATGAAGAGGCTGAGTGCCCTGAGGATTTTCGCATGTCAAGAAAGAAAGTTCTGTATTTTC
Organism: Cryptoprocta ferox; assembly: GCA_028646485.1. Classification (NCBI taxonomy): domain Eukaryota; kingdom Metazoa; phylum Chordata; class Mammalia; order Carnivora; family Eupleridae; genus Cryptoprocta; species Cryptoprocta ferox. The sequence continues at coordinate 128,258,049 of CM053577.1, read as the reverse complement.
CACTGAAGCCAATGGTGTCCAAGACACTGTGTATTTCCTTTAAACCCTTCCCCACAGTCAGAGAGCTATGGACTTAGTGGTAGTGCTTTATAAATTTCTTTAACGTTTATTTATTATTGAGAGACAGAGAGAGACAGAGCATAGGTGGGAGGGGGCAGAGGGGGGGCGGGACACAGAATTGGAAGCAGGCTTCAGGCTCTGAGCTGTGCTCGAACTCACGAACCACGAGATCATGACCTGAGCCGAAGTCGGATGCTCAACCAGCTAAGCCCCCCAGACGCCCCTTGGTGGTAGTGCTTTAAACAGTGTCTCCATTTCTCTTGGCCTGGTGAGTGACACAGATCAAAAACTTGTTACTATACAATCTAGTTGGGTCCACTATTCCTTTTGGTATTTCAAAGGACTAGTAAAATTCCTAGATGCATTTAGGCTTCCTCCTTCACCAAGTTCATTTACTCAGAGTGGGAGTTGGAGATGAAACAAATTTCTGAGCATGTGACCAAAACAAATTGTTTACATATTAAATTTTTTTTAAATCTTCAATGTAAGGAAAATACCTAGATGTAGAAAAAAGTGGTTTTCTTTCCATTTGATAGGTTATTTCTTCTTAAAAATAGATAGCTGTACACACAACAATGGGAACTGTATACTTAAAAATGGTTAAAATGGTAAATTTTATATTATGTCCATTTTAGGCCAACATAAAAGATAGAGTTGCAATATTATATATGCAACATTGTTTCTGCTTTAAAAATTTTTTTTAATGTTTATTTTTGAGAGGCAGAGAGAGACAGAGCACAAGCAGGTGAAGGGCAGAGAGAGACAGAGCACAAGCAGGTGAGAGGCAGAGAGAGATGGAGAGAGAATCTGAAGCAGGCTCTAGGCTCTGAGCTGTCAGCACAGCTGACGTGTGGCTCGAACCCACTGACCATGGGATCATTACCTGAGCTGAAGTCGGACATTCAACCGACTGAGCCACCCAGGCGCCCCTGTTTCAGCTTTTTAAAAAATGTTTATTTATTTTTGAGAGAGCACAAGTAGGGGAGGTGCAGAGAGAACGGTCAGAGGATCTGAAGCGGCCCTACCACTGACAGCCCGATGTGGGGCTTGAACTCTCCAACTTGGTGAGATCATGACCTGAGCCAAAGTCGGACCATTAACCAACTGAGCCACCCAGGCGCCCCTGTTTTGGCTTTTTAAACATGACATTATGCTCTAAGCATTTTCCCATTCCACTACATGACATTAGAAACTGTTTTTACTGCCTATATGATTAACTTATTCTTTCAACAAGGATTTGCTGTGTATCGATGAGGTACCAAGTACCATTCTGGGCTGTGGACATAAAGCAATAAATGAGACCAACAAGACCCCTGGGCCCAAGGAGCTTATGTCCCAGCCTGGAGAGACAGGCAATAGTCAAGAAAGCACACTCACACCAGTTGTGTAAGGGCTGTGGGTGGAATTAGCAGGGTGGTGCTGGAGAGGAGGTTTAAACAAGCCCCAGGTTAAAAATATTAAGCACTTTGGGACGCCTGGGTGGCTCAGTCCGTTAAGCGACCCACTTCGGCTCAGGCCATGGTCTCTCGGTTGGTGGGTTTGAGCACCACGTCGGGCTCTGTGCTGACAGCTCGGAACCTGGAGCCTGTCTTCCGATTCTGTGTGTCCCTCTCTCTCTGACCCTCCCCTGCTCACGTCTCTGTCTGTCTCTCTCTCTCAAAAGGAAATAAACATTAAAAAAAAAAAAACAGATGCCCCTGGGGCACTTTTTGTGAGCTGTCATTGTGAAACGTCTTCTCTTACAGAACTGAATTAGGACGTGACCAGGACGTGGCCCCAGAGACAAGCCAGACTTGAAACAGAAGACCCGGGCTGGGAAAAGCACCAATGAGCTGCTGCCTGCCAGTATCAACCAATCAGGACGAAGCCCTTCTAACCAATCAGAATGAGGTATTTTCCCCCTTTTCCCTAAGTAGCCTGTTGCACCAGTGGGACCCTGAGCAAGAAGTGTCTGTATATAAGCAGGACTTCCTCTCTGTTGGTGCCCTGTCTTTCTTCATCTCCCTCTGTAGCCCCAATAAAGCCTGTCCTGTGTCTTTGATTTTTAGGTCTGGCCTCGTTTCTGTCCTTGTCCGGCCCAAGAATCCTGTTCCTGTGACAGAGGATCAGAGCAGAGCGCCTTTTAGGCCATTGCCAGGGCCTTCGGTTGTATTGCAGGTGCAGCAGGAAAGCAGTGGAGGGTTCTAATCAAGATGGCCAATGCTTTTATTTTTTTGTGTCTTGATATATATTTAAAATTTATTTATTATTGGCGTATATTTGACATACAATTTTTACGTTTAAAAATATGTTTTAATTATTGAGGTATAATGGCTAATGCTTTTAAAAAGCTCTCTCTCTCTCTGATTAATTACGGATGGAAGGCAGTGAGAGTGCGAGGGTTGGTCCTGTTAGGAGTCCGGGGGAGAGATGCTGGTGGGCAATACTGTCCCATGCTCCCCGTCCCCAGGACGACACTGCTTTTTCTGGCCTGAACACAGCTCTAGGGAGCCCCTCCTCAGGGAGCCTGTTGGCCTTTGCTAGGGGAAGGGGAGAAAGACACACGGGAGAAATGTAAGGGTGTTTCTCTGTAGAGGGCCAGGTGCCCTGTTGTCAGGGGAACACAGAGGCCGTGGTATCTAACGTAAGTTCAAGGGCTTAGTGGTAATATACTGTGATTTTGGAATCTGGTGATTTCAGTCAAATGTGTGCCTTTATGACCTACTTCAGGCAAGTTAACGTTTTTTAGGTAGCGGTGTCTTTATTTGTAATAGTGGGGAAAATCGTACTTACCAGCAAGAGGTGCAAGGAGTAAATACATACAGCGTGCTTAGCTTAGTGGCTCATGTGTAGCAAGCACTCAATAAATGGTAGCTATATTTTTTAAGTTTATTTATTTTGAGAGAGAGTGTGAGCTGGGGAGGAGCAGAGCGAGAGCAAGAGCGAGAGCGAGAGCGCTCGTGCGCGAGAATCCCAAGCAGGCTCTGTGCTGTCAGGGCAGAGCCTGGCATGGCACTCCATACCAGGAACTGTGAGATCATGACCTGAGCAGAAATCCAAGAGTTGGTCACTCAAAAGACTGAGCCACCCAGTCTTTTGTGCCCAATGAAGAATATGTACTTTTAAAACTCTACTAATGACAAGTTCAGGAATAAATTTCAGCACTTTCCATATTAGAACTGTTTAGTAGACTCTAGGATCTTCAGAAAGTCATTTGGCAAAGCTCTATGTCTACCAAGAGCAAAAGTATTTTGTTCTACAAATATTAATATTTATTAAAATTTTTAACGTTTATTCATTTTTGAGAAACAGAGAGAGTGTGAGCAGGGGAGGGGGAGAGAGAGAAGGAGACACAGAATCCAAAGCAGGCTCCAGGCTCCGAGTTGTCCAAACAGAGCCCGATGAGGGGCTCGAACTCACAAGCTATGAGATCATGACCTGAGCTGAAGTCGGACGTTCAACCAACTGAGCCATCCAGGCATCCCTACGAATATTAAGATTTATAAGGCTATTGGGTATTTATGGATACTCAACCAAAAATGATCAAAACTTATTTCTACTTTGTATCAAAAACAACAATAAACAAATGTAACTAGATACCAAGACTTTCTCTTCTATTTTTCATTAAAACAAGAAAATATTTCTAAAATTGTGGAAACGAGTAAACCAAATTATTTACACTGGCTGCGTAAGGATGGAGAAATTAAGGTAGAATTTGTTTTATTTCTGAAATGTTTGTAATATGTGCAAGTGACTTGTACAATGAAAATATTTAAAATTATCATTAAATTGATATGAGAAGAAATTCCATTTTATCATCATCCTACGGCTATGAATAAAGCAATGAATCCCCACTATTTTTATTTCTTTATTTTTGAGAGAGAAAGAGAGAGAGAGAGGGAGTGGGGTAGAGGGGCAGAGGGAAAGAGAGAGATTATTTTAAAAGGCTCCATGATCAGCATGGAGCCTGATGCAGGGCTCGATCCCATGACCCTGGGATCATGACCTGAGCCAAAATCAAGAGTCAAATGCTTGACCAACTCAGCCACCCAGGTGCCCTGCACACTATTTTTATTTCTTATTTCTTTAAAAAAAATTTTTTTGAATGTTTACTTTTGATAGAGTGAGAGAAAAAGCACAAGCTGGGGAGGGACACAGAGAGAGAGGGAGACACAGAATCCAAAGCAGGCTCCAGGCTCTGAGCTGTCAGCAAAGAGCCCAATGTGGAGCTTGAACCCACAAACCGTGAGATCATGACCTGAGCCAAAGTCGGACGCTTAACCAGCTGAGTCCCCCAGACATCCCACACTATTTTTATTTCTAAAGAAAGGTTTAGAATGTTCTTTTTGGAGTCACATGACAATCATCTTAAACGACATGAAAATGGGCCTAAACTCTTTACCCAAATGCAAATAGTAGAGATTGGCAGATAAATCATGGAATGAGGGGAAAGAAAATTTTAGGCTTATTTTCAGAACTGTTTAAAAGGTCAGAATGTCAGGTTGTGTTTGGATTCAGGATCCAGATTTAAGAGGATCTCACACAAAGAACATGAAGAATAAACACCAGATATTTGTGAGGGTATCTGTGGTCCAGGCAGTGACGGTGGTGACCCTGAGTCCCCACCGGGCAGAGAAGCTGTCAAGACTCTGGGCGCATTTTGAAAGCGGAGGACCTGCCGATGCTCGACTAGAGAGTATATGAGAGCGAGGAGCCCTGGATGCCACGCAGGTTTTTTGCCAACTGGTGGGCTGGGGGTGTCCTTTGTTAAGATGGGGATGATTGGGGGAGCGACAGTCTGGGTGGGGGAAGGGTGTTGGAAGTGTGGCATTCTGTTTTACACCCCGTAAGTCCAAGGTGCTGCCAGGATTCTGTTTTGTCTTCTATGAAATGTGGATGATGTTTGTTTTATATATTTGATGAGAATCAAATGTGGTCATTTTCTTTTGTTATTACACAGAAGTATGGTTTATTTTTATTCACATTGATGTTATGGATAGAGTTCCCTTGAAAAGAACACAAACAGGGGCGCCTGGGTGGCTCAGTTGGTTAAGCGTCTGACTTGTGCTCAGGTCATGATCTTGCAGTTTGTGGGTTTGAGCCCCGCTTCGGGCTCTGTGCTGACAGCTCAGAGCCCGGAGCCTGGTTCAGATTCTGTGTCTCTCTCTCTCTGCCCCTAACCCACTTGCACTCTGTCTCTCTCAAAAATAAACATATATATTTTTAAATGTTTAAAAAAACACAAACAGGGGCACCTGGGTGTCTAATTTGGTTAAGCATCCAACTCTCTATTTTGGCTCAGGTCATGATCTCACGGGTTCGTGGGTTCGAGTCCCACATCGGGCTCTGTGCTGACAGCTCAGAGCCTGGAGCCTGCTTCAGATTCTGTGTCTCCCTGTCTCTCTAACCCTCCCCTGCTCGCTCTCTGTCTCTCAAAAATAAATAAAGCATTAAAAAAATAAAGAAAAGAACACAAATGAAACTCCCTCTTACTGGCTCAATATTGCTGCCCTTGTACAGCTGTTGCTCATATCAAGAAATGATATTCAATTACCATATTTATTTGTTTATCTAGAGCTTACTATGAGCCAGACACTATTCTAAGGACTTGATAATCCTCCAAAATCCTTTGCATATGCCATTATTACCCCGACTTAACACACAAAACGGGGGCACAAAAAGATGAAGTAATTGACGTCAGGTCCCGTAGCTGGTAAATGGCAGAGCCCAGAGTCAACCCCAGGAGCTCTGGTTCTGTTTCCAACCGCCACCTCCACAACCGCTGAGCCGCTGCCTTTCGGGACCCATGACCTGGCCTCTTGTATGCCAAGACGGCACCTTGTGTCCAACACCATTGCCTCCACCCCTAACCCCGGTAAGCGTTCCTGCCTTCCGTCTTACAAAACCACTGCTCCAAGGCAGCCTGTCAGTACCGATGGCAATACTCCTTTTGTCTCAGACCTTCTCAGGCCCTTGGCAGCCACTCAGAGCACTCCGTGTCCTCTGTGCCTTTCTTCTAACGCCCTGATGTCAGCCACCTCCCACCATTGCAACACAGAAGCCTTTCTGGTATCCTGCTCTCTCCAGGCGCCGGCCTCATTGCCAGTCGTTACAAATTGTTTCAACTCTTGCAAGTGTCACGTTTTCCGCTCCTATGTTGAAACCGACCACGTGCCACATGGAGCTGAGTGCTGAAGACAGGCGCAGGCCAGGACCCCCGACCTCTCAAGAGACGTTGAGCGAGAAGCCAGGCCCCTTTCCGCTTTGGGTCATGCATCCCAGCACCAAGTGGACACAAAGCGGACATTCGGTGAACTTTCATTCATTTATGTAGCCAATGTTTATTGAGAGTTTACTACACACATGTCAGTGTGATCAGTGTCGAGGATATGGGAAACTAGACAGGCGCAGGATTCCCACGGCTCCAGGGACACAGAGCGAGCGAGCTTTAGCCTGCCCCCTCCCTCCGAAGGAGCCGAGGGTCGGGGTGGGGGAGAGATTAGGGAGTGGAGGCCACCGAAAGCTGCAAAAGAAGCCGAAGCGCATAGCTGAGCAGCTGGCGTAGCTTCTGGCCAGGGCGTCCTCTTCGTCTCGGAACCCCGACGTGGACGCACGTGCCGCAGCCCCTTCGGGGACCCCTCACATAGCAAGGGCTGGCCTCGCGGGGAAAGCAGAGCTTGTTAAGAAGACCGGGAGGAAGGCGGCTGGACCCTGCGTGCGCGACGGGAAGGGTGGCACACGACGGGAGCAAGATCTCTCAGAAGGAGAGAGAACTCTCCAGCTCACCGCCCAAACTCTGGAGCCCAGCCTGGACTCCAGTAGCAGGCCTGCTGCTCACCTATTGTGTGACCTTGCGCGAGTCACTTACCCTGCCTTCCCACGGCTCAATCACATCATCAGTTAAATGGGTTTCCAATAACCTTAAGGTTCGCGCGGGGATTAAGAGGGAATGCCTGGAAAGCTTCCCCAGGGGGTTCTCGGCACGTAGGAAACGCTCCCGCCGCGCCGCTCACACCTCGCTGGGTCGCCCCCCGGCCCCCCGCATTCCCCCGAGCCGGGGCGCCCGCCGCTCCCCTGCCAGGCACGGACGCCTAGCCCCGCGGGGCGCGCCCCGGCCGGGGTGGATTCAGCGGCCCGCTTGGGGCGGGGCTTGGGAGGAGGCGAGGAGGGGAGGGGGGAGGTGAGCGCGAAGAAAGGGAAGCCGCGGAGGGGCCGGAGGCGCGCGGGGCGGGGCCGGGGAGGAGCCGGGCTGGGTTCCTGGGCCCCGCGCGGCGCGCTCCGGGAGCCCGCGGCGGCGGGGGCGGGGGCGGCGCGCGGCGGCCAATGGCGCGCGGCGCTGCGGCGGGGGCGGCGCCGCGACACCCGGCTGCTGACAGCCAAACTCCCCAACTCCGCCCTCGTCCCCGCGGGATCCCGGAGCCCGAGCCGGCCTGGGGCCGAGGCCGCCCGAGCCGCGCGGCGAGCGAACATGGCAGCAGAATGAGAAGGCCGGCGCCGGGTCGTGGCCGCCGGCGCCGCGCTGCAGCTCCAGATCCGCGTCCGGCGCCCTCCGAGCCGCGCGCTTAGCCGGCCTCCTGGTGGCCGCGGGATTATTTCATTCGGAGCCGAGGGCGGGGGAACCGAGGGGGACCCCGCAGCCGCGGCGGTCCGTGCTCTGGCAGGGGGTGCGACTCGCCGGCTGCGGAAACCACGCGGGAGAGAGCGGGTCCCGGCTGCGGCGGCGCGGGCGCGGGGATGAGCCGGCCATGGGGCGGCCTCGGCGGGGCTCGCGGAGCCGGCCGGCGCTGCGGCGGGGGCGCTGCCTGAGCCGGGGCTCCGCGGGGCTTCGGGGCCTCGGGCGCCCCGGGGGGGTCCCTGCCGCCGCCCCCGGGAGGGACGAGAGCCCCGCGAGGCGGACACTGCAGCAGACGCCGTGCTGAGGCGCCCCGAGCCTGCTCCGCCTCGCAGCTCGGTGCGCCCTCGGCACCCGGGCGCCTTGCCCGGTGCACGGGCGGCTGGCGCACCGCGGCGAGCCGGGCGCAGGACTGGCTAGAGGGGTGTGTGTGAGCGTGTTGCACTGGAGAGCTGGGCTGAAGCAGAACCCGGCGGACCGGAGCAGCCATGCTTCCCGGGGTGGGCGTGTTCGGCACCAGCCTCACGGCCCGTGTCATCATCCCGCTGCTGAAAGACGAGGGCTTCGCGGTGAAGGCGCTGTGGGGCCGCACGCAGGAGGAGGCGGAGGAGCTGGCCAAGGAGATGAGCGTCCCCTTCTACACCAGCCGCATTGACGAGGTGCTGCTGCATCAGGACGTGGACTTGGTGTGCATCAACCTGCCGCCGCCCCTCACCAGGCAGATCGCTGTCAAAACCCTGGGTGAGCGACCCCCTCCCCCCTGCCCCTTCCCCTCCAGCCTTCTTTTCCTCCCCCGCTGCTCTTCTACTCTCGCCCCCTCTCCATCCTCGAGGCTTCCGGGGCATCTACGCCGGCCGGGGGACCCGAGATACCACAGGCCACTCGGACCTCCCTCCCTCCTCCTCCCCCCCCCCCCGCGGCCTTCCCAGCCTCTGCGCGTCTCTCCTCCCTTGTGGCACCACCTGGACGCGCCTTCCCACGTGTGTGGCGCGGACGCTGGAGGAGGCGTGTGTTCCTGATGTCGACCGGGCTGATCGGATGCTGAGGACTGGGCACGGGCTGCCGTGAGGGAGGGGCAACTCAGTCCCCAGCTGTGCGTGTAGTGCCCCCCCGAGTGAGTGCGTGGGTGCGCGCCCGTGAGAGGCGAGTGCGCGCCCCGGGACACCCGCAAAAGGGCCCCCACACGTGTGTCTGGTTTTCCCGGGGGCGGGAGACTACCTGATCCGGAGCAGCTGGGACGCCCCGCTCGGCCAGTTTGCTTCTTTCTCTTGTTAGTTTGGTGTGAGATTAGAATCTGACGATCGGCTGGAATTATTAAGTCTTGGCCGTAAGCGAGGACGGCCGGAGTCGTTGGATGGGCGGGGGGGGGGGGGGCGGATTTGTGGGGACGTCTTCCAGAAGGTCATGGGTTGGTAACGACCGGTTTGATAAAACCAGGGCGAGCGCGGCAGCTCAGGAATTGCCTTCTGCGTGGGTTTGAAATAATAGATCTTGAATTTTTCGGGGATGGACGCAGTAGTTTCAGAGGCATGGATGCTTTGTGTGGGGGAAGGGCCCCACGCAGCCCCTTTCACGTGGGAGCATGTAACAGTCCTTCCTTAATAACCGTGGGGAAAGTTCCCAGGTCTGATGTTGACAAGCAGACTGGGAATGAGCTCACGGCCCCTCGCCATCCGGTACCCCGCCCTCCCCGCCCCACTGTAAACCAGGCAGTCTGGACAATCTCAGAGCACACACCAGCAGCCGCTCCCCGTGCCCAGAGGAAAACGCTCATATTTTGTCCATCAACAGTGCTCAGACATACATACCTAAGAGAATCCCAGGAATATCGCTCCCTCCTAACTCTCCCAGAAAGTGTACCGCCCACCCTTTAAAGTTGGAATTTTTATTGATGAGGAAAGAGACAAAGCTTATGGCCCAGGACGCCACATTAAAGAAGAGTTTCAAGGGAAGAGCAGGGACAGTACCCAGAAGTCAATGGTAATTTATGTAATCTGGGAAGGCGTGTTTTATTTTTTTTAAAACGGGCATGGATTTAGGGTAGGTGAAGTGGACGTATATTTTAATTAACTTCTGAGACCTAAGACCGGAAGGTAGAACTCTTTCTTCCTAGAAGAGCATTTGTGAAAAAAAAAAATTAGGCCAATCTGCTCTTGACTCAGACGGGGACATCTGAAGAATTCCTAAGGTGGCTGCCCAAGGCTGTCCGTTTTCATGTTAATTTTGTTACGTTTCTGTCCTTTGTTGTTTATTTTCTTTGGCCTTGAACTGAATGTCGTTGGGTTCTGGCTCTCTTGTCTCTTTTCTGTTTGATGTAACATATATATTGGGTAGCTGGCCTTTGGGCTTACAGTGGACCTGTGCATTGTCAAGTAGGTCATAACCCTGCTATGGCCTAAATGTTAGGCCAGTTGGGACCCGCCAGGTCTGTCCTGAGCTCTTTCTATAGGAGAGCTTATGCCTGGTCATATCAGAGAGACCTTGTAATGTCTCTTGTCTCCACTATGGTAGCACAGCCCTGCAGATCAGCACCCCTAAGGCACATCACCAGGAGAGCGGCAATTTGGGGGACAAGCACGGTCCTGTTTCTTGACCATCTCTTACTTCAGCCTAGAGAGCATTTGGGGGCTCGGGGTTGGAGAGAAGGGGCACAAATTATACATTTCTGGATCCTTCTGTTCTTACTGGGGGTTCAAAAATCCCCATGACTTTTTTTTTCCCTTGACAAGACTAACATGAGTTACCTCTTCAAAGCCAAGCAAAGAGGCTTAAGAAAGAGACTTAGTTTAATAAGCATGGCTAAGGAGTAGGGTTTTGTTTATATGTTTTGTAGTGAGTCTTGAGCTTTTTTTTTTTAACTCGGGATTTTGCAGGTCATTTGAGATAGTTTGTGATTATAGAAAATGAAGGGGGGCATCGACTTCCGATGTGGCTGGACTTCGGTCTCATTCCCCACTTCATCTTTACTAGAAAATCCCCAGGTCACTCTCTCTCACACTGTACCTGCAAGTATGTAGCATGGTGGGCATCTCCATGTGCCTTGCTGTCATGGTTAGAGGCTCAGCACACACAGCACAGGAAGTGAAACACCCCAGACAGTTACAGTAGCTGGTTTGGCCGTTGGGGGTTTATTGATGCTGGGGTTTGCCTGGAATTGAGACAAGCCGGTCTCCACTGGCCCTGGTGAATTAGCCTTCTTTTGGCAAAGGCTTGGGCTTTGAGTTGCTTGCCTAGCCGTTGCCCCTGGTCTGCGGCCCTCTATCCACACTCATACCTGGTCTCAGACCTGTCAAGGTAACGAGTGGTCTGGGAACCATTGAGGAATGACACTTGGAATCAATAAAATCATAGGGGCACCTGGGTGGCTCAGTCGGTTAAGCGTCTGACTCTTGACTTTGGCTCAGGTCGTGATCTCATGGTTCATGAGTTTGAGCTCTGCATTGGGCTCTCTGCTGACAGTGTGAGCCTGCTTTGGGATTCTTTCTCTCTCTCTGCCCCTCCTGCACGTTGTCTCTTTCGAATAAATAAACTAAAAAATAAAAAAATAGAATCACATGTATCCTCCTTTAATGTCTAAAAATTCCCTTGAAATCCCTACTTTGGTGAACTAGGCATTTCTCTGTGGTAGGGACTTTCCTACCGTTCTTTTGTACAATCTCTCCAGTGCCCAGAGCTGCCTCTTATTAAAATACCTACCATGTGCCGGGCAGTATGGTAGGTGCGGTGTGGAAAACATTTCATTTCGTGACGAGAATCGACCTCTGAGATAGATGTTATCCCCATTTTACAAGTAAGGCAACTAAAATCCAGAGACCTGAGTGGGATTGCTCAAGGGGGTATTGTTGGGGTTATCAACACCATCATTCCGCCTTCTTCCTCTTCCATCCCCTAACCTTGCTTCTTTCCTCAGTTCCTTCTCTTAGATTGTAGGAGCTCGTGTGAGACTGGAGAATTATTCTTTATTCCTGTTTACCCCACGCGTGGAATCATTTCCCTCTTGTATTTGTTCCTTTTTCGCTATCTTTGCGTCCTCAGGAACGAGGTCTATACCTGGGCTTCTGAATTAGGCTCCAGCCTGCCCCTCCTCATCACCCCCTCTCTCCATCTTCTACACCGCTGCCTGAATTTCCTTGAAGAACTGCGCACTCGATCGTGTCACCGTGCCCCCTCCCCTACCTTTCGTCCCACCTAGGAAGAGTCCCAACTGCTTGGCATTTCAGGCAAGAGCCAGCTTCGGATCAGCCTGCCCGGGCTCGGACCCTGCTGGCCTTTCTGGAACCCCATGAGCTTCAGTGAACTACTAGCCCAAAACTACTAGCATGCCCTTGAATGGACCCTGTTTGATTGTACATCCGTACCTGTGTCTGGAACACCTTCTGCCTTGCGTTTGTGAGGGATGCCTGTCCATCCTGTGAGACTCTGCTCCCGTGTTGCCTCCTCCAGGAAGTCTCCCCCTTTCTCCATCTCAGCCCTCATGTCCCCTACAGTGGTCTCAGCACCACGTGCCCCCATCTTTTTCCAAACCTATCTTAGGGCATTTGTGTAAAGTTTAAACTTTATTTAGTTATTTTGAAAAGGCTATATATTCACGTGGTGAAAATGTTAAACGTGTTTTTAAAGGTTTTTAAAACCCTTTTTACATAGCTGGTAACATGCCATGCCGTACGTGCTGTTAATATGCTTTTGTCATGCAACAGTGTGAATCTTGAAAAGACACTCACACATCCAGCTGCACGTATATAAAAAACAGCATATGACAATATCCTTGTTCCTATTTTTGGCTGCGTAGTATTTCATCGCAGGGATAAGTCATTTATTTTAGCCAGCTCCCTATTACTCAGCGTTTGGGTCATTCCCGATCTTTTGCTTATACAAATGTGTAGCGAATCACTCAGAACCTATGCCATTTTGCGCCCCCACGAATGTGCTTGTAGGATAGATATGCCAGGGGCTAGTCAAAAAGTATGTGCTCATTTCCTTGAACAGAGATGTTGCTACATTAACTGGCGTCCGAAATGACACTGCTATTTGTGCATTTCCTCGTGTGCCTCTGTCTGCAAGGCCCTTGACTGCCTGGTGCCCAAAGGCAGCCAGGATGGTCTCACTTGCCTCCTGTGTCCAGATCAGCACAAGCTCCCAGCCAGCCTTTGGGGTCAGTCAACACCTGTCTCCAACTTGTCCTGCTTCACCTAGAATACGCAGTGAGCCACAGGTCCAAACGTGTTCCTTATCCAGTCTAGTCTCTCTACAAGAGGCGAGCGCCATATGTATGTATATATGGCACATGTCATTCCCTGCTCAGAATCTCTCAGTGCCACTTCCCAGGGCACTTGGGCGCCATTCGCTTTCTTGGCCTGACCTGGCCCTGCCTAGTGACCGCCATCACCTGCTTGGCCACCATCCACGCTCCCCAGCTCACTGCCCTCCAGCACCTTGGGCCTTTTCCCTCAAACACACCAGCCCCCTTTCCTGACGCTGGGCCTTTGCAAACTGGCTTTTCCCTCTGCCTGGAAGGCTCTCCCTCCCTCCTCCGAGTGGCGAGCTCATTCTGACTTTAACAGTCAATCAAGAGAGAGGCCTTTCGGATTCTCCTCTTCCAACCGAAAGTTCTTTCCCACACTTCTCAGTTCTACCTCTGCGTCCTCTTGACGTTCTTGGTTGCACTGTCGCTGTGCGTGATGACCCCTTTCGTTTGTTTGCTTCTTCTCTCATTTGGTATTTAGCTCCCCAACTGGAAGGAAAGTTCTTTGGGGTAGAGCCTATGCTCGCTTTGCTCACCGGGGTGGCCTTATCTTCCCCTAGACAGTGCCAGGCGGCTGAGTCACCTAGTAGGCACCCTGTAAATATTTGCTAAATGATAAATGAATGCCTTTTTAATGAATGGATGCTTGGGGAAGGCAAAAGGTTATAAACAGGATGGGTCTGTCGATAAACCGCAGTTTGTCCCAAGTGCAGTAGCCCAGTGGCTCCCAGACAGTCACACGTGATCTCACCACCTGGAGAGCTTGTCAACAGGCAGATTCTGGGCAGGGATGGGGGGTGGGTGGGGGGGAGGGGACCCAAGATTCAGAGTTTCTGTCCGGCCCCTCCCGGGTGATGTGGGTGTTGGGGCAGCCAGACGCAGAGTTGTGATGGCTCTCTGCGTTTGGGAAAACAAGATCCACCTCGCCGTGAATAATTAACCTGGCGGCAGGGTGGGGGTGGGGGGGACTGTGTTAAAATATCTGTTGCCTTTGTGTGTGATATGATGACCTCTGTTTTCCTGGTCCCTGCCCCAATTTTTGGAACCAGGGGAAGCCTCTCCGCGGGAAGGAAGGCTCCTTTGGGATGGTGATTAAGGCTGTGGAGTTTCCTTGAGCTTTGATGGTCCTGCCTACTGACCTTGCCCTGACTGGTTTGGCGTCCTCCCTGGAGCTCCATGCCCTTCCCACCCCTTCGTCACAGTGTCCACAGTCGCTCAAGGTGGACAAGGGCTGCTGGGACAGAAAACGGGGGTGGTCGTCACTGCCACACACGCAGAAAGACAGCTATAGGTAATCAGACGTCATTTCTGTACTTGGCAGTCACCATTCTGAGATCCCAGCAAAACCCATATTTCTAGCCCCCCTCGAAGTCCCTTCTGGATGTTTTTCTCTCTGAATACAGTGTGGAAAAGGCACTTGGGTTCTTCTCTCGAGTTTCTGCCCGCTCAGCACTGAGGGCAGTGGTTTTGGTGTATGAATTTGCCAGAGGGTTGAGGGAGCCTTGGGGCATCATGTCCATGCAGGAGTGACTCTGTACTGTTAGGAAAAGTCAAGGTTCACCAATCCCAACTCATCTAACTGAAATTAGGTGCAGTTGAGTGATGATTTTGCTGATGATATCTGGCTTTGAAAACATATTCTCTAGAAGTTTAAATTGAAGTGAGAAACAGCCAAATGAAGAAACTGGACATTCTGATGCCAAAACTAGGAAATAATAATAATAATTAAAAAAAAGGTGGAAGTAAATAGCTTGTTTTAAAGGTTTCACCAAGAAGGAAATACACCGGCAGTTAGTTACATATTTTGATTGAGGACAGTCGTCACCCATCATTATAGATGAGATTCTGATTCACAGAACTGATGATAGAGTAGGTTGGCAGGACACAACTTTGTAGCCATCCTTGCCGAGCCTCAGTTTTCTGGCCAATAAGATGGACTTAATGGTATTATCATAGGGGGCGCCTGAGTGGCTCAGTTGGTTAAGTGTCCGACTCTTGATTTCAGCTCAGGTCATGATCTCATGGTCATGAGATTGAGCCCCACTTCAGGCTTTGTGCTGGGTGTGGAGTCTACTTAAGATTCTCTCTTTCTTCTTCTGCCTCCGACCCAGTTTGCACTCTCTCTCTCTCTCTCTCTCTCTTTCTTTCTAAAAAAAAAAAAAAAAAAAAGGATACTATCATACAAAGTTGGTATGACAATTAAAATGAGAGGGGGTATGTAAAGACCCCACACCCCCACCCACTATCTGAATAAACTCAATAAATGTTATTCTGTTTCTTCTCGATGTGATTAGTTCTTCAACCTATTCCAAATGGTACTTAATTTTTTTTTTTTTAATTTGAGAGAGCAAGAGCACAAGCAGGGGAGGGGGCAGAGGGAAAGAGAGAGAGAGAATCCCAAGCAGGTTCCGCACTCAGTACAGAGCCTGATGCAGGGCTCTATCCCACGATCCTAGGATCATGACCTGAGCCACAATCAGGAGTTGGATGTGCAACTGACTGAGCCACCATCCAGTGGTGGCATCCCCTCCCCCCCACCATAATACTTTCGAAGATTTGTTTTTCATATTTTTAAACGAGGTGATTCCCTCCTGCTAGATTCAGCAAATACAGTTGAAAGTTATTATTATTTTATCCTTTTTTAGAGGCAATGTGCATAAGCCACGTTCCACATGTGGAATTTGCTGAGAATCCAATACTTGCTTCACAGATACATGATCTAGAAGGTGCTGATGTTCCCAGGACCAAACCATGCTCCTGCAGAGATTTATCATCCCCTGTGAGAAGGATGCCAGGTCCTCCACGGAGCTGAGGGGCAGGGGCATAGCTTAGGTGTCAGGAGGTGCCTGGAAACTATGAACTCCTGGAATTTTATCATTTTGTGCTCTGCTTCTCTCCATGTGTTGGCCTCATCACCTGTCCTTCTTTTTTTTTTAAACATTCACTTTTGAAGGAGAGAGATAGAGCGTGAGAGGAGAGGGGCAGAGAGAGAGAGGGAGACACAGGATCTGAAGCAGGCTCCAGGCTCTGAGCTGTCAGCACAGAGCCTGACGCGGGGCTCGAACTCTGAACGGCAAGATCATGACCTGAGCTGAGGTTGAACGTTTAACCAACTGAGTCACCCAGGCGCCCCTCACTCGTCCCTCTTCAGACTAGCCTTCTCTGCTTCCTGGGTCCATGTGGTGGACAGAACACCAAATAAAGTGGCCAGGACCCCCAAATACAGATATCGCGGGTCCCCACTTCCCGTTGTCCCTGCTTGTGCCTGATGCTTGCCCCTGGCTTGGTCTTTTGGAAGTTATCTCATAACATGGGGGACCCTCTACTGCAGGGAAGTGGGGGCAGAGGGATTACGAGCTGTCATCCCGAGCTAGGCCACACTCCCACACGGTGCCGATTCTAAGAACACACACTCGGTAGGAGGTTTTATAAACGTAGACCTTTCTTGATACTGTAGGCTCTTTAGCCGCGTTCTTGAAATATACGTTTGGCATTTTGCTCCTTTTTATAAGAACCACAGTAAAACAGCGGAAAGAAGAAAAACGCGTGTGATGATCCAATTCCAACCTCGTCGTCATTATTATCAAAGTCAGGGTGTGCGTGTTTGTAAAATATATGATGAGAGAGTGGATAAACTTGACCGGCTCCACGGAGTTTTGTGGCCGAGCACCTCCTGCTTGATGTGTGTTGGCAGCGGCCTGCCGTGAGGCATAGACGCTTTGTGTTCAAGTGTGAGCGTAGGGTCTCCAAGGGGTCAGGAGTCAGGAAGAAGATCGAGGTCCCTGTGGAAGAGGAATTTCTAACTTCAGACCGCCTTCACCCTGCAAATGCAGCATCCACTCTTCCCTAGGTCTCCAGTCTGCTAGTCTGCCCTGCAAATTTTGGACCTGCCGGTCCCCATAATTTTATGAGCCAGTTCCTTAAAAATAAGCCTACCTTGTTCTCTCTCCCCCACCCATATTCTCTCCCTCCCTCCCTCCCTCCTCTCGCTTCCCCTCTCTCTTCTTCTTCTCCCTCTCTCCCACTCTTCCCCCTTTTCCTTCCCCCCTTCCTTTCTCCCTTTCTCTCCACCCCCCCCCCATCCACCGCCCACCCTGTATTGGTTCTGTTTCCCTGGAGTACTCTGATGAACACAAATTTTGCCTGGGTCACGTCTGCCTGGCCAGGCGAGCTGGGCAGTGACACACCGGACAGATGTGTCACACAAGCGTGGGGCCAGCAAGGCTCGTTGGTAGGGAAGCTGTTCCATTGAGTTCAGCTGGTGAGCGTGGGCCCCAAGGACAGCGCCCCAGGTTGTCCTCAGGACAGGAAGACCTTGAAGGCGAAAGATCTTTTTGGTTTAAGACACCACCAGAGGGGATGTTGGGGGAAAAGGCTTAGAACCCTCACTGCTGAGAGCTGCGTGGACCCTTTGCCCTGACCAGTTCCTCATCTGTCAGTGGGGCTCTGGGGAAGCTGGCTTCTCAGGTTTAAGCAAGCTTAGATCGCCTTGGAGTTTAGACTTTCCCTGAGAATTGTTAATGCCCTGTGAGTATTTAAACATGCAGAAAAAAGCCTTACCTTAAAATGGTAGGAATTGTTTTTGAAAATTTCTCATGTCCAACTGCAATAGCTTTTATGGCAGTGAGAATCTCTTTCAGTTAACATAATGCCCCCAAACTGAAACTATAAAGTTTCAAAGCCCCCATGAAGTTGGGATATAGTTTTGGCATTGCTTTTTTTAAGCTTTATTGAGATAAGCTTTATGCATCAAGAGAGTCACCCATTGAGATTCAATGATTTCTAGTCAATGTATACCATCGTGCCTCAAATTTTAGAACACTTTTGACATCCCAGAAAGTTTCCTTGTGTCTGTTTGAGGCTGGTCCCCATTCCCACCCCAACCCCCTGGCCACCACGGACGTGCTTTGTCTCTGTCATTTTGCTTTTCCTAGAAATCTCACATAAATGAAACCCTGTAATATGGAGCCTTTTGTGTCTGCCTTCTTTCACTTTGCATGTTTTTGATGTTCATCTATGTTGTTGCGTCTATCAGAAATCCACTCCTTTTTTTATTGCCGAGTAACATTAAACTAAAATACCACATTTTGTTCATCCATTCACCATTTGGTGGATATTTGTACTGCTTCCAGTTTTTAGCTATTTTTTTTAAAGTTTATTCATTTTGAGAGAGAGAGCACGTGAGCAAGAGCTGGGGAGGGGCGGGGTGGGGGCAGGGGTGGGGGGAGAGGATCCCAAGCAGGTTCCGCAGTGTCAGTACAGAGCCCGATGCGGGATTTGAACTCATGAACCTCGCGATCATGACCTGATCTGAAAGGAAGAGTCAGACACTTAACTGACTGAGCCCCCCAAGTGCCCCTAGTGTTTAGCTCTTATGAATAATACTGCTGTGAACATTTGCATACAAGTCTTTTGTAGACCCAGGCTTTTTTCACTTCTCTTGGGTACATATCTAAGAGTGAAATTTCTGGGTCGTATAGTATGTATATATTTACCTTTTTATATATTTACCTGATATGTACCATTCTATATTCCCACCAGCTATGCAGGGATATTCTAGTTTCTTTCCACCATCACCAACACTTGGTATGGGCAGCCTTTTTGATTAGACCCATGATAGTGCATAGCGCTATCTCATTATGACTTTGATTTGCATTTCCCTAATGACTACTGATGTTGAAAGTTTCTGGTGTGCTCATTAGCCAGTCCTGTATCTTCAGATTCCTTGAGCAGTTTTCAAGTGAATTTTCTTCTTCCTATTGAGTTGTAAGCATTGGTTTTGTGATCTTGTCGTGTTGTTCCGTTGGGGGTAGGTTTTTTTTTTTATTTTTGAATACTTTCCTTTCTTTTTGATTTTGGACCTAGATACAGCTGAACGAATTCTTCAACCCAACTAAAATTAGCTTTGCCAAATATTCATGGAAATGGTTCATTATTTAGAAAAGCAACACAGCCATGTGAGCGGATGCTGAGGTCTGGGGCACCAGCATTGCCCCAGGCCCTGATAATCCACTGAAAATTCTTGTTTTTTTCCCCTAAATGTTTATTTTAAGAGAGAGAGCGCAAGCGCGTGAGTGAGCATGAGTGGGGGCGGGGCAGAGAGAGCATCCCAAGCAGGCTCCGTGCTGTCAGCACAGAGCCCAGCAGGGGGCTGGGTCCCCCGAACCATGAGATCATGACCTGACATGAAATCAAGAGTCGGACGCTTAACCTTCTGAACCACCCACGCTGCCCTGCACCGAACGTTCAGATTTCCAATTTGAAGATTATCTGAGGTGGTCCAGGACCTTTTAGTTGCTTATTCTGCCCAGTGGCTGGAGAATGCTTCTCTTCTTCATTTACTTTTATGTAATGAATGCCGTGGAATGCCTATAGCACTGTGTTAGCTGTCACCAGCCATGCCACCGATAGTAAGATGCGGTCTTTGTTCTTGACAGAAGATAAGCATATGCACGCACACAACAATGCAGTAAAATGTAGGCTTAAGTAGGGTGAACTGTGATACAGTAAGGCCAGGAAGTGTTTGCTTAAGGCAGTTGAATAACCCCAAAATATCAGTATTGGATTAAGGGTCAGCCACCTAGGTAGCTTCCCAGTGCCAATCCGCAAGGGATACTAAAACAAAGGAGAAGAAGCAGAGAAAACACCCAGAGAATTCCCCTCACAAAAAGTGCTATGTGTGTGGCTAAGAGACTTAGAGCAGAGTGAGATCTGGAGGGGCATCCCCTAACAGGTGGCGAATTACTGCTCTGCCGTCTTCTAGAAGGGCTGGATCTAGAGGCTGGATAAAGTTCATTGCCGAGCTCTGGTTTTGCTGAGTGGGGAAGTTGGGTTTGAGGTTAGAGATAAAATGAACAGGGCCTGTGAGGAAAGGCCACGCTGCTCCCCAGGGCCCTTCTCCTCAGGCAGCCTGGGTCCCTGAGGAGGCAGTCTTCAGATAATGGATGCTGCCGGAAAGCTGAGAGAAGAGGAATTTCTGAGAGCTGGGAGGGTCCAGGAGGGCCTTCTGGAGGAGGTGGGGCTTATACTGGACCCAGAAGCTGGGGTAGGATTTAAATAATTGAAAAGGAAGATATAGAAGGTTCTATGATGTGAAATCCTTTTCAAGGAACCACCTGATTCTGGAGCAACACTCTGAGGAGAATCGTGTTTCCTATAATTGACCGCTTAGGACAAAGTTGCAGGAGTTTCAGAATGTCCAAAATTTAGGGGCGCCTGGGTGACTCAGTCGGTTGAGCATCCGACTTCGGCTCAGGTCACAATCTCATGGTTCGTGGGTTCGAGCCCTGTGTCGGGCTCTGTGCTGACAGCTCAGAGCCTGGAGCTTGCTTGGGATTCTGTGTCTCCCTCTCTCTCCGCCCTGCTCCCACTTGCGCTCTGTCTCACTCAAAAATAAACATTAAAAAAATAAAATAAAAAAACAGAATGTCCAAAATTAAAAAAAAGTATTGTTCTCATCTAGAATTAAAAAAAATTATTTTGCCAGCGAATTCACCACCACCGCCCCTCCCCCCGCCCCCTCCCGCATCAGCAGGAAGTTCCACTTATATCTTTCTGTCCCCTCAGTTCCAAATGGTGACAGTCCCAGATGACACAGCTCCGGGGTAGGCAAAGGAAACAGCTTGCAGGATCAGTGGAAAGAACACCCTTGAGAGGAACACAAATGGCCGCCTCATACGGTGTGAAAAGCTGCAAAAATCCATTCGGCGAGAGACACTGTAAAGGCAGAAGCTGCCTGTGTGGTGGAGTCGGGGGGCCATGCTGTGGTGGAGAGTGGGGTCAGCTGAGCAGAGGGGGGCCCGCTCAGTTTCTGGGTTCGTGCGTGTCTCTGTGTGCACAGGGGAACCCCTTTGGGTACAAGGGCCAGTGCAGGGGTGGGGAAGTGATGCACTGCTCGAGGAAGGATGAAGGAATATCGTTGGAGAAGGACACTCCGTGCAAGACGCGTGGACGCACTCGTCAACCTCAGGAGACCAGGGCTCCCATGGTTGTGAGACTACTGGAGCATAGTCAGCTTTGCTGTGGGGGGGGAGGATGCTTTAAAAAACATTTTTTTTTTCTAATGTGTATTCATGTTTTGAGAGACAGAGACAGAGTGTGAGCAGGGGAGGGGCAGAGAGAGGGAGTCACAGAATCCGGAGCAGGCTCCAGGCTCTGAGCTGTCAGCACAGAGCCTGACGTGGGGTTGGAACTCAGGAATGGTGAGATCATGACCTGAGCCGAAGTCGGATATTTAACCAACTGAGCCACCCAGGCGCCCCTTCCCTTGACCAGATATTTATTGAGCACCAGCTGTATACCAGGCACTGTCTAGACCCGTGCTTTGCAACATACTGCCCATTAGCTGTACCCTTGTATGTAGCTCTTTTTTTTTAAGTGGCTCTTTAAATGTACATAAATTAAAACTAAATCAACTAAGCACCTCAGTTCCTCAGTCACCCTAGCCACATTTCAAGTCTTTGAAGGTCCCATGTGGCTGGCTGATGGCTTCCATATTGGGCAGTGCAGCATAGAACCTTTCCGTCATTGTAGAAAATTCTGTCAGATGGCGCTAATTGAGGCTGGGGATACAGTGGTGAACATAGCACTCATTTATGCTCCATCTAGATGCGGATTCTTGATAAATCCAAACTTTCGGGTGTGTATCCTTTTCTCCCAGGAATAGGATGATAGTCTACACAGTGCGTTTGGTCTCATGAGTAATTTGTAGTTTAATGAGGTGTGGGCATCGAGGTGCTTCTCTATTAGCAAGGACTCTGTTATTATTTTCTTTAATTTTTAATGTTTATTTTTAAGAGAGAGAGAGCGAGCGAGCCAGCACGAGTGGGGGAGGGGCAGAGAGCAAGGGAGACATAGAATTGGAAGCAGGCTCCAGGCTCTGAGCTGTCAGCACCGAGCTCCACGCGGGGCTCGAACCCAAAGGCTGTGAGATCATGACCTGAGCCAAAGTTGGATGCTTACCTGACTGAGCCACCCAGGCGCCCCAAAGCAATACCCATTTCTGTGAGCATTGCTTGGGGCACTGGGACTCGAAATCCCAGCTAATTGACGCTTGGAGGGAGTGGTGAGTGTGCCTTGGCGTGGGTGTGAGCCCACGCATGCCCAGTGTGCCTCCCACAGAATGCCGCTTGCCCGAAGTCAAGGGCAAAGCAGGGGGTGGGGATGACTTGTTACTGACATGTGTCATTCCCAGCGGCTCTCATCTCCTGCATGAATATGAATAATCCAAAGTGGGCGGTGGAAAGCGAGCCTCTTTATCCTGCTCTGTCGCTTCCCCTTTTCGAATAGCGCTGGGGCCCCGGAGAGGGGGAAGAAAAAGCAGCAGGTAAAAACATGAGGGAAGAAAAGAGTGCCACATGGTTCTGTTTGTCTAAACTTCTGCTCCTTCTAGCACCGCCCATGTGGGACATTTGTTTACACCGCACTGCGCTGCTTTCACAGAGTCCTGGGGGACAGGTTTCAAGCCCCCCTGGGGATGACGCCTGTCTGACTTAATATGCACAGCCGTTCACATCGAGGACACACAGGCAGCCTGGCTTTCCCCGGGAGGCCCAGGGGTACCTCCATGCTGTTTTGTCTGCGGAACTGAGACGCGGCTACGTGTGCTTATCCGACCCAGTGGGCCTGCCCACAGCCTGCCTGCAGGGGTGATTCCATGGGAGGGGGGTGTGCACCGAGCGGCTGACACTCGCTTTTCTCCTCTCCAGCCCCCACGGCCGGGCAAGCCCATACTGGCAGGTCCCATCCAGGTGCTGGGGAAGCCAGGGGGTTGTACTGGCCACATCCTCTGCCAGCACTTCCTTGCTTGGGTATCCGTTTTCAAACTAGTTCAGCATTTGTACTCACCACCCAATTGTTGGGTGTCTTCAGAGTGTGTGGCGGTGTTCTGGACCATGCGAGGGTGAGGAGAGGTCAGAGTGGTACAAGATACGGGATCCACTGTGAAAGAGCTTATATTCTTTAAAAAAATTTTTTTAATGTTTTATTTATTTTTGAGAGAGAGAGAAATAGCATGTATGGGGGAAGGGCAGAGAGAGAGGGAGACACAGAATCTGAAACAGGCTCGAGGCTCTGAGCTGTCAGCACAGAGGGTGACGTGGGGCCTGAACCCACAAACCATGAGATCATGACCTGAGCCGAAGTCAGACGCTTAACTGACTGAGCCATCCAGGCGCTCCTGAAAGAGCCTATATTCTATCCAGAAGCTTCTCCTCACTCTTTTTTCTTTCTTTAATTTTTTTTTATTTTTGCTTATTTTTAAACATTTATTTATTTTGAGAGGGGGGAGAGTGCTCGTGTGAGCGGGAAGGGGCAGAGAGAGAGAGAGGGAGAGAGAGAATCCAAGCAGGCTCCATGCTGGCAGCGCAGAGCCCGATGTGGGACTCGAACCCACGACCCTGAGATCATGACCTGAGCCGAAGTAAGACGCTTAACCAACTGAGCCACCCAGTGTGCCTCTTCCTCCCTCCCTCCCTCCCTTCCTTCCTTCCTTCCTTCCTCCCGTCCTTCCTTCCTCCCTTCCTTCCTTCCTTCCTTCCTCCTTTTAATTCCAGGATCGGTACCCATCACTTTTGAAATGGGCGGAGGAACTGGCATTTTATCGAGCCCTCAGTGCGTACCAGAGTCAGGCACAGTTCAGTCCCCTCTCATTCTCATCGTTCCCACCCTCGGCTGGCCTTCCAGGTGGACAGACAGCATCTGCAGCTTACAAGTGAGAAGCATAACTGTAGAGTGGATAAACATCACGTGTCATTGATTCTAAGGCACATATCTTCACACTTCAGCATCTGAAACACAGATCTGTCTTCCAGGCGGTGGCATGTCCTCACTGAATTGGCAGAGGCTTGCTTTCTTGGTAGTGAGTCAAATAACTGTACGTTTTTGCAGTTGTGTTCTAGTTGTTCCTGTGAAGTTTTTTTTTTTGTTTTTTTTTGTCAGGTTCACCCAGCTTACAAGTGAAATCTGAATTCGACGTAGGTTTGCCTGACTCTAAAACTTGGGTGTTTGCCAGCAAAACATATCGCAAGACCTGTGGTCCATATGCATAAAGACTGTATCATTTTCACGGACGAGATATGGGGGCGCCTGAGTGGCTTAGTCAGCTGAGCCTCTGACTCTTGATGTTGGCTCAGGGCATGATCTCACGGTTCGTGAATTCGAGCCCCATGTCGGGCTCTGTGCTGACAGCTCAGAGCCTGGAGCCTGTATCAGATTCTGTGTCTCCCTCTCTCTCCGCCCCTCTGAGTGCCCTCCCTCCCTCCCTCCCTCTCTCTCTCTCAAAAATAGATAAACGTTAAAAACACGATCTGAAAAGGGGGACGTGATGACAGAACTGGAGTTCACGTCTAATTTCACACCTGAGGAGATGATAGAATGGGGAACGATGTGGGCTGAAAGGTTGAGAAAATGTTATTTAATGGTCTCCCCTTCTCTGCTGATTAGAACTCCTTGTTAAAAGAGGCCGAAAGTACATGGCAAACTGTTGTATGGGTCAGACTGAAACAAGACTGATGTGTCTGTTCCAGTGGCTCTGGGCCCAGTGCAGTGTTGTTACCTGCAGGCGTCCGTGGTCGTAGGCACAGTGGCCTCCTTACTGCCTTGGAGAACGGGAGACACGAACGGACTCCCTCCCCCACCCCCACATCCCGGCTTCTGGGAAGTCCCCAGGTCCCGGCCTGTGTGTGTTTATTATTGTCACAGTACCTTATGGTCACCCCCCCCCCCAGGTATGCAGTGAGGTCTGTACTATTCCATGGCTGACCTGGATTCAGAGAGCAGGTGCCAACGACAGGGGGAAACAGCAATATCGCTGCCCGCTTTGCGCACCTTGGACTTGACCTGCGCAGATCCCACATGCTGAAATAAATCAGGTCCTGGGGTGGGCTTTCACCAAGTCATTTCCCGAAGCAGCTGATGTGAAAAGCAGAGAAGCAGGAGGGAGACTGGCTGGGTGATTTGTATCCTTGGGAGGCCGCGTGGAGTAGCAGAGGGAACGCTTCTGGTGGGCAGAGTGCCGTGACAGGCTTTGCAGGGACCTATCTCCTGATGCCCCAGGGAAACTGAGTCTTGGAGGAGTTGAGTGGCTTGTCGATGTTCGCACGGTGAATCCAGCCTGGGTCTCTGGAGAATGTTCCTTTCAGCTTATCAGATATTTACTCCGTGGGGGGCTGAGTTCTCCAACAGTGAGTCAAATGGGGAAGGTTGACTTCTGGGAAGCTGTTCTAAGGAAAGAACCTCAAATAATATCTACGGAGAAATCTGCATACACAGTAGTGTTTAACAAAGCCTTATTTATGTTATTGAAACACTGGAAACCAACACAGATGTTTCACAGCAGGGTAACCGTCAGGTAAAGATGGGCAAATACAGCTGATTAAATACCTAATAGACATTGAAATGAGGTATGGGAAGATTGCAGCATTATGGGATTTTTTATGATAGAATTGTGGGTAAAGAAAAGAAAGCTGCAGAAATATTTCTATGTCCTGATGCTGACCTGTTGGAGGCACACACATGTACACACCCCCCACCCCTGGAAATTAAAAGTCTGGTAGATAATAAGCCTGAATCCTACTGATGGTTATTATGGGGTTGTGGGATTATGGGTTGTTTTTCTTCTCTAAATTTTCAATTTAAAAAATTTGATCTTAATGGAAAAAATAAATTTATTTTTCCAAAAAAAGAGAGAGACAATAGCATGGGGGAAAATTGTTTGGCTGGGGTGACTGTGGTTCTTATAGTCTGCGATTTTTTTTTTTTTTTGAATCTGGGACAGCCTTCCCCAGGCACGTGCAAACATTTGTGGTGAAGCAAAAATTAGTCCAGCATTGGCCGAAGGGAAAAAGCAATCTTCTAAGAAGTGGATATATAAAGGTTGAGGAGCTCTGCTGGTTTTCAGGGGGATAATTGGATGTGACTTTGAATTTGGGGAGAAGCCGTAGCCTCGTGGTTGTAGGGTAATTTATTTGTAATTCCAACCCTGTACAGCCAAGACCCAAACACCGCTGCGAAGGGCTGGTGCAGTAGCAACAGTTCTCTCTGCCTTCTGAACTTGGTCCAGGGTGGAGCATGAAGCACTCGTTGGCTTCAGCCTTCCAGAAGAATACAGGAGCGGTGTATTTGCTATGTTTGCATTTCCCCATTTCTTTGCGGGAAGTTTTCTATTTAGCCAGACCTGCACTGGAATAGATGGGAGGCAGCGTCAGACCCTCGGCGCTGAGAAAATTCATCACTGCCTGCTGGAACTACTCTCTGGACTGTGGGGATGCTGGTGTCTCGGCCTGGGAGCCTGGACAGCTGGTTCTTGTCCCAACACCACAGCTAATAAGCTGTGTGACCTTGGGCAAGTGGCCTCACCTGTGAGACTTTCGTTTCCGTAATGGCAAAATGCAGGTGCCACAGTCGATGTGTAAGAGTCCCTGCCAGTTCCCACCTCGTCTGTCTACTCCAGTAAGTCACTTAAACACTTGGCACTCACTGGCCAGAATTATTTGGTTCGGTAAATATTTTTAAGCACTGTGTTAGGTCTGTTGCTGCCAGATTAGTTGATTAGTTTGACTTTTTTTTTTTTTAATCTATTTCACAAACGCACACAGCTCTCCTTTCTACCAGGAAGCAGGTTTACCTTTATCTGCATCTTGGGGGCAAAGTGGCATGATTGCTGTGGCTTAAGGGGGAAGGCTTTTGGCCAGCTCTGTGTGTGTGTGTGTGTGTGTGTGTGTGTGTGTCTGCTGATGTGTCTTGTGCCCTTGATGGTAAGGGTTTTTTTTTTTTCTTCTGCTAATGTCACTGCCGAGAACACATCTGCAGGGGCAGTTCCTGCTACCAGCTGTCAGGCTGGTAATTATGTGCAGTTCAGTATAATTTCTGGGCACAAATTTATCGGCACGGTGTGCGTTGGGGGTGAGCTTTTCCTGCCGTGCCTCATTAAGCCAAGTGTACTCCATTGCAAGAAGGAAAGATGCCGTTTTGCCCAAAAAGAGCCACTGCACTGTCAGCAACAGTGGAGATATTCATGTCAGAGGAATGTTCATGTCAGTGTCAAAGGCGTATTCATCCCAACCAACTCCAGGCCTGACATGGTACTGGGGACGGTTTACAGGAGGCCAGAGGGAGGGGACCATAGAGAACATCAGCTTGTCACACTTGAGTAACTGGCGTCCACGCTGATACGAAGATGGGCCGCTCTGCATGTCGTCACCCTTCCTAAAAGATCGTGTGACGTGACTAAGCGGTGGGGGGAGGGGGGAAGCCTGTTGTTACTGATCGTCATTCCTGACAGCAGAATGAGTGGACGTCACCAGGTCAGCATCCAAATAACACCCAGAGAGAGTCTTGAAGGGAAACAGCTATTTGTTTCCCAACTCAGATTAGGGAATCCGTGCAAAACGGCGAGGATGCCATGAAGGCGTGGTAATAGCATCGTCTTGTACCTTTCACAGAAGTTATGGAAGTGGAGATTGGGGACCAGAACAAAAGGAAGCAGGCACTGGGGGTAGTGTCTGTGTTGACGTGGGACATTTTTGGGTCACCCTAGACCAGGCAGTGGGTGTGGCTCCTGTCTTTCCCGGCACTGATTTTACACTGGGCTTCAGTGCTCGACAGTCATTATAAATGGGAAGGGTTCCTGAGATCCAGCCTAAACTGAATGGTTCGTGGAGAATCCTGTCCCCTCTTCTTTACAAAGGAGGCAGTTGATGTAACAGCAATGTCCTTTGTCAGCTGGGTGTTGGATGGCCCAGGTTTCATCTTAAATTTGCTGATCGTGCATACGGATCTTTTTTCTCTTTCGTTAACATTTTCAGGGACACAGGAAGCCTCGGTAGGGTCCTGTTCCTGATAGTCACTCACTCTGTGGCCTGACACAGTCTCTTGACTTTGCTGTCTCGATTCCTCTTATAAAAATGAAGGGTTCATTTATGGAGGTTCTCAAGTGTGGCTGCCCATGAGGAGCCCCTGGTTCCTGAACATTCTGATGCCCAGGCCGTACCCCAGACCAACTACATCAGTCCCTGAGGGTGGTCCCTAGGCACTGGGATGTTTTAATGGCCCTCCCAGTTAAGGAGCTTTGTTTAAAATAGTGCTTCTCAAACTTTATTATAACAGAGAAAAATTCTCTCAGAGGAAATAAGAGGGTGTTTTACAGAGGAGGTGGTATTTCAGAGAGCCTTGAACAATTAGGAAGCTTTCTTTGGACAGAGTATGAGTGTGTATTAGTCAGGGAAACTTCTGTTTCTTCAGAGAAACGGAACCAATGAGGTGGGTGCATGTATAAAGAGAGAGAGGCATTTATTTTAAGAAATTGTTTTCTGCGGTGGTGGATGCTACATGCTGGCAAACCTGAAATCCGCAGGGCAAAACAGCAGGCTGGAGACCCTGGAAGAGCCGGTGTTGTAGTTCAAATTCAAAGGCCAGTCTGCTGGCCAAATTCCTTTTTCTTTAGGGGAGATGAGTCTTCGTCTATTAAGACGCTCAACTGATTAGATGAGGCTCACCCACGTTATGGAGAATGACCTGCTTTACTCAGAGTCTGCTGACTTATTTATTTATATTTATTTTTTTAATCTTGATTTTTGAGAGAGAGAAAAAGACAGAATGCAAGTGGGGGAGGGGCAGAGAGAGAGGGGGACACAGAATCTGAAGCAGGCTCCAGGCTCTGAGCTGTCAGCACAGAGCCCGACGCGGGGCTCAAACCCGCAAACCACAAGATTGTGACCTGAGCCAAAGTCGAACACTCAACCGACTGAGCCACCCATGCGCCCCAGAGTCTGCTGATTTAGAGGCTAGTCCCACCTAAAAAATACTTCCACAGAAACATCTTGAGTAATGTTTGACCAGATGTCTGGGTAGCGTGGCCTAGACAAATTAACACATAAAATTAACCATCCCAGGGAGGGGGTATTTCAGTTTTTTTGACCTCTGTGAACTTTAGAACTATAGCTCGAAATGGAGGAGCTTGTGGTTCAGGGTAAT
The DNA here is from genome assembly GCA_028646485.1 of Cryptoprocta ferox. Taxonomy (NCBI): domain Eukaryota; kingdom Metazoa; phylum Chordata; class Mammalia; order Carnivora; family Eupleridae; genus Cryptoprocta; species Cryptoprocta ferox. Next base: position 128,229,184 of record CM053577.1, on the reverse strand, counting down.
AAGAATGATTTTGGGGCACTTCTTAAAAATTTTTTTAATATTTATTTATTTTTGAGAGAGAGAGAGAGAGAGAGAGACAGAGCGCGGGCGGGGGAGGGGCAGAGAGAGAGGGAGACAGAGAATCTGAAGCAGGCTCCAGGCTCCGAGCTGTCAGCACAGAGCCCGATGCAGGGCTTGAACTCATGAACTGCGAGATCATGCCCAGAGCCAAAATCGGAGGCTTAAGCGACTGATACCTCCAGGCGTCTGGGCTTTTCTTAATCTTTGCTGTTGATGTTCTGACGAGTCTTTGTGCTGCTGTGCATGGAGAACAACCACAGAATCGGTATCGGCTCAGCTGTGGGTCTCTCTGCCGCCCTCCCCTCTGCCGCTGCTCGTGTGTGGGCTCTGGAGCCCAGACAAGTGTCTGAGCCTTCCAGTTGCCAGGCTGGGAAATGGATGAATAGGGAAGAACACACAGGGAAAATCAGGTCTGGAGGAAAACCCACGTGTGGTGCGATGGGGTAAGCACTCTGTCTCACTCTCTTGTGATTTGAATCATCTGGAAAAGCGGAAGAGGAATGGGGGCAAAAGCACGTAAATATCGATAGACAAGGTCACACTATAGTGAGAGGATCTAACGCTCTCTGACTTTGACCCGCAGGAGGGAATACATTTTACACTGTGGCCGAGTAGATACATAACTGTAAATACATAGATATAGATAATGAGTGTCTGTGTAGCAATAAAATTGCATAAAACTGAAAAATGACCTGGCATTACCGTATTTCATTGGCAAATGAGGCACTATGATATTTTCTATTCTCTTCTATTTCATTATGGAGAAGGAAAGCTGACTTTGTTCCACTGAATCAATTTCACGATGCTTAATGGGTGGAAACCTACGGTAAACATGAGACCCAGACCCTGGGGGAGTAAAAGAACTTGGAGAGTCTTGTGATTCTAAGCGGCACTGTCAGGTAGAACTTTCTGTGATGATGGAAAAGTTCTGTTCTGCACTGTCCAACACAGGCCCCATGCGTCTGTTGAGCACATGAGACGTGGCCAGGCAAATGAGGAAGTGAATTTTACATTTTATTCTATTTTTTAACGTTTATTTATTTTTATTTAATTTTTTTAAAATTTTTAAAATGTTTTTTTATTTATTTTTGGGAGACAGAGAGAGACAGCGCGAGCAGGGGAGGGTCAGAGACAGAGGGAGACACAGAATCCGAAGCAGTCTCCAGGCTCTGAGCTAGCTGTCAGCACAGAGCCTGATGCGGGGCTCGAACCCACAACTGTGGGATCATGACCTGAGCCGAAGCCGGACACTCAACCGACTGAGCCACCCAGGCGCCCCAATGTTTATTTATCTTTGAGACAGAGAGAGACAGAGCATGAGAGGGGGAGGGGCAGAGAGAGAGGGAGACACAGAATCTGGAGCAGGCTCCAGGCTCTGAGCTGTCAGCACAGAGCCAGACACAGGGCTTGAACTCATGGACCGCAAGATCATGACCTGAGCTGAAGTTAGACGCTTAACCAACTGAGCCGCCCAGGCGCCCCTGTTTCGTTCCATTTTAATTAATTTAAATGTAAGTAGCCGCGTCCGGCTAGTGGCTCCCGTGCTGGACAGCGCAGACCTGGGGTACCGCCCGGCCTCTGCCTCTAACCAGCTGTATGCAGTGAGCCCCCTCCCTCCCCACACCCCCAGGCTTTGGGTACTGCATCCTTAAAGTGGGACGCTGGGCTCCGTGATGGCCGCGGTGCCTTAGCTGCACCTTTCTGGATTCTGGTGGTCAGGAGAGCCAGGCTGGCTGTTGACATGGGGATGCAGTTAATTGAGAGCCCTGGGCGAGGTTACAGATAACGCGCTCTGCATTTTTAAATTCTCCTTAAGAAACCTTTCGCTTCTTCCCTTACAGTTGCTTAACCGCTCACCCATGTGACTTGACAGTTTGAAAAGAGAGACGCTTTCTGCTTAATGAGATCTTAGCAGCCCATCTTCCGGGACTTGCTGCGCTCCGTGGGTGGCGTCTATACCTGAACACGAGGCGGTCTGCTCTCTCCTCCTTCCAGACCAGGTGTCTTGGCCCAGAGGAAGACGAGAGTGGGAATTTGGGTGCATAGGTTAGCCGTGAGGGTGGGTTCGCGTTATTTTTGGGGCCATGTGGTTTACAAAGCTAGTGATTATGTTCCAGGAGGACAGAATTTGTTTAAATTCTAGCAGTTGGAATCTCAAAAGACCCATTATTTCGCTGACCTCAAGGCCCAGCTGGGAAAATTAAGGGACCCAGGAAAGGACTGGAGGAGATGATTTCTCTCTCCCTCTCCCCCTCTCCTTTTCCCTCTCCCCCAAAAGTTGCAGTACTAAGAGTCAACCTTGACTGAGGATGGGTTTGGCAGGGCACGTAATAGCTCATTTTACTTTTCAGCAAATGACTTCTTCTCCCAGGCCCTTGCTGTTGACCGGATCGGAAGTGAGCCGGGGTGAGAAGCTCGCAGCCCGTTGATTTGTGCTGATCCCAGCAGCAATCAGAGATGTTCTACCAATTCATTTTGGCTCTGATGGGAGGGGTTAAAAGAGAAATTGTAGGAAGGGCCCTAAATAACCAGCCCCTGATTGGAATTAAGTGGCTCCAGGCTGCTGGGAGCATTTATCTGGTTTCTTCCCTGTGTGTGCATAAGCCCCCCAGGCTTGCTCCCCTCATAGCCCTGGGCCAGAGCCACTGGGGAAGGAGGGAGGGTGCTCTGCGGAAGAGGGCCCAGGTGCAGCCCTGTGCAGCCCATGCCACGATGCCATCGAAGTGCCCCGGGTGTCCTGCGTCAGCCCTCACAACTGTGACTCCTCCAGAGCCGACTCTGTGGGCTAACGAGCCAGAGCAGCCCCCCCCCCCCGCCTTGTTTTTCCATCCACCGTCAGCTCACACCTTCCACCCTCCAGAGTGGGCGGCACCACTCTGCCTCCGCATTGCCCATCTCTCCTCTAGCAGCTGTTTCCTGTCGACCGCCTCTGTGAGTGGTGTGCTGCTGTTTTCCTCCTTCATCTCACATGCATGGGGCTTGCTCTCTCCCTCGCCATGGATTCCCTGAGTCTCCTTCTCCATCATTCCACCTCGCCCCACGGCCCCGTCTCCCCCCAGGAAACACAAGCCAGGCTCAGCCTCCACCAAGGAAGCCGGCATGCGGAGGACTGGCCTTCCCGCCCCTCGGAAGGATGCCAGCCTGTGCCTCGTACCATCTGTGTGTACCAGGAGCACAGAGTGAGTCACCAGTACCCCGGGACACAGCAGGCCACACTCAGCCTATCAGGCCTGAAGTTGAGAGGCAGCGCAGCAATTTTTCTAAAAATTATTTTTTAATCTTTATTTTTGAGAGAGAGAGAGAGAGAGAGAGAGACACAGTGCAAGCAGGGGAGGAACAGAGAGAGAGAAAGGGAGACACAGAATCCAAAGCAGGCTTCAGGCTCCGAGCTGTCATCACAGAGGCCGATGCGGGGCTTGAACTCATGAACCGCGAGATCATGACCTGAGCTGAAGTCGGATGCTGGACTGACTGAGCCACCCGGGTGCCCTGAAAGGCATTGCAGCAATTTAATAGGCCAAACAGCTGGTTTGGGTTCTGACTCTGCCTGTTCATAGCTGTGTAACATTGGGCAGGTTACTTAACCTCCCTGTTTTTCTACCCGTGAATGAAGATCTTCCACCTCCTCAGAGTGTGGTGGTGAGAATGAAGTGAGATGCCTGCACATGACAGAAATTTGTACTTGTAACCAAAGGGATCGCATTTACGTGTAGGGGATCTGACACAGCCTGTCTCCCGTGCTATAACTGCACTGTGTTGACGTTGGCAAATCAAAGACAGACATTACACAGAACCAGCATAAAGCTGGGGCGCCTGGCTGGCTCAGTCGGTGGAACGTGCGACTCTTGATCTCGGGGCTGTGAGTTCGAGCCCCACGTAGGGTGTGGAGATCACTTAAAAATAAACTCTTGGAAAAAAAACACACCAAACAACAGAAGGAAACAAAAACTGTCAGAGTCAACGTTTAAACCCACTGCAAGCTGCTTCTCCACTTCAAGCATGACGAACTCAAGGTGCCCCGGGGTACTTGTGACTCATTGTGTGCCACTGATGTCCTTGTCACCCATACACGGGCGTCCTTGGTGCCCATCACCCTGAGCGGTGAGAAACGAAACCTAAGGCAGATTCTGGGGCTGGCCGGCGGGGGCGGGGGGAGGTGATCTGATTGCCTTCATCTCTCCTTGGAATCCTCTCCATCCGACGCCAGGACACTGCGGGCCTCCGGGGAGGCCACCTGCTCAACTTACTGAAGTTGGCTTCAGCAACATGCGGCAAATGTTTATTTTGAGTCCGTTAGAGACAGAGCGAGTTGGGGTCCTGCCCTCAAAGGGCTCCTCGGGGACACACTGTGGTCCCGAGTGACAGGCCGCTGCTAGCCTGGGAAAGGAGGGGGCCAGGGTGTCGGGGCCCAGAGGGGATTTTTACACGAGTTGTGACGTTCGAACGGAGGCTGAGTGGGGAAGGGGTCTGGGGGGAACGTGAGTTAGGCTGACGCGTGGAGTGGGGGGCACAGAACAGTACTGACTGTCATCAAAGCCGCCACCACTGTGGTTTACAGAGGGGAGAAAGTAGGGATGTGACCCTATTGGGAGCCTCTATCACAGAAGAAAGTGGAGAGGGGACCTTGAATTAGAGATGTGGGGGCACCCGGGTGGCTCGGTCGGTTGAGCCTCCAGCTTCAGCTCAGGTCATGATCTCGGGGTTCGTGGGCTCGAGCCCTGCATTGGGCTCACTGCTGTCAGTGTGGAGCCCGCTTTGGATCTTCTGTGCTCCGCTCTCTCTGCCCCTCCCCTGCTCACGCATGTTCTCTCTCTCTCAAAGATAAATAAACATTTAAAGAGAGAGAGAGGGAGAGAGAGGGAGATGTAGGCATTTTCTGTAGAGCTAGGAGGTTCTCTGCCAGACTCAGCTATTGTCCTAACTTGATCTTTTTTCCCCTGTAAGGAGCAAGTTGTTTGTATTCCATGTGAGAGTTTAGAGGGAACAGAATTTGGTGGGACCGTTACTGACCGAGATGCCAGGGTCGGATTGCCCTGGGACCCTGAAGGAGGGAAGTGGGAGCAAATAGACCAGTCACGCTTCCGAGAGCCTGCACGGGCTGGGCGGGGGAGGAGCCTTTCAGAACTGACTCTCTGAGTGGTAAGTTCATGTTCAGGCCTGTTAACCTGGTACCAGGCGTGAGCTTCAGGGCTGGGGGGGAAGGGCCCTGGGCATGGAAGACAGCTGTAGAAATCTAGACCATAATTGGACGACAGCAGGAAGGCGTGAGCCATGGACATCATTTCTGAAGATCGGTCTTGCGCCCGGCAGTGTTGAAGTACAATAGTTAGTCATGTTAGTGATAATAATTGGTGTATTAGTTTCTTGGGGCTGCTGTAATAAAACGGGGGGCTTAAATGACAGAAGTTTATTATCTCGAAGTCCCAGAAGCTGCAAATCCCCGAGCAAGGCATGAGCTGGGCCTGAGGGCTGTGAGGAAGACTTTACTCAATGCCCCGTCCTGCTTCCGGTGCTTTGCTGGTGCTCTTGGCATTCTTGGGCTCGTAGATGCCATTATCCCCATCTCTGTCTTCATTTTCCCATGGCGTTCTCCTTGTACACGTGCCTGTGTCCAAATGTCCCCTTTTTATAAGGACACCAGTCACGTTGGATTAGGACCCACTCGGATGACCTCATTGTCCCTTGATCATCTGCAAACCTATTTTCAGGTTAATTCTGAAGTACTGGGGGATAGGATTCAACAACTTTTGAGGAGTCATAATTGAACTCCTAACATTTGGTAAAGACGGGACAAAATCTCCGGATCCCTTCCCACACGTCCCTTTCTTCATCTGCCCATCTTGCTTTTGAGGCACGAAATACTGGTCTGATCTATTGGTTGCCACCACAGTGGTCCTTTGGGCTTTTCTTCTCACCACCCACCATCACTTCTTGGAAGAAATCCCATCACAAATTCTCCCTCATCTTCCTCCGGGTTCCTTTCTTTTGCCGGAGGAGTAATGGGATCTTTTTTTTCTGGCTGCCTTAGCGACAATACCACCCCCACAAAATAGTTTCACCTCATTTTTATCGTTGCAATGCTAATGCAGGCATTAGCCCCATTTTATCAAGGAGGAAGGTTGGACCCAGAGAGTTTAGGTCACTTGCTGAGAGTCACACAGCTAATCAGGAGGGTCTGAGACTGTAGTCAAGATCATCCTGACTTCTCCAGCCCACCAGATCGCCTGAGGAGTTCAGTGGGGGTTGGGGGGGGCATTACTGATCACATCTCTATTTCAGAGGAGTTTGGTAATGGTTGATTAGATGATAAATAATACAGAGGAGGTTTGAAAAAATATGCAGGAGGAAAACAGAGCCAGGGGACAATTAGACTTGTATTTTAATCATCCTTAGTTCCCTTTGGTCGAGCCAAGATCTCTAGGCTTGTGGGATGGGATAGGAGTGAAATCATCCTTTTGAATGACTGATCCCAGTCTGAATTCCAGGAATTACATCTGGAACATCTGTGGTTGCCTGGATAGAAACCACATCTTGGTCTCAGTGGAAGGCTGTCTCTGAAGTAGCCCAAGCTAGTGATTTAAGGATGCTGAGAGCCGGTGAGAGCTCCCTGTTTATTTTTCTTGCGAGAATAGGCTGGCGGCTACTTCCAGAGAATTTAAGTTATAGAGTCCAGTTTAAAACTGTACTAGGGAGGGGCGCCTGCATGGCTCAGTCGGTGGAGCGTCCGACTTTTGATTTGGGCTCAGGTCATGATCTCATCATTCGTGAGTTCGAGCCCCGCGTCAGGTTCTGTGCTGGCAGCATGGAGCCTGCTTGGGATTCTCTCATTTTCTCTCTCGGTCTCTCAAAATAAATAAACTTAAAAAAAAAACAAAAACCTATACACTAAGGATGCCTTGCTTGCTCCTAATGCCATCCCACTGCAGGAATGTGTTATAGCTGGTGGCTAACACTTAGTGGGGAAATCCGTGCTCTCCATCAATAATCAATAATCAAGAACCTGGCATAGACGTAGCAAGTATGGTATCATCCAGGCCCAGCCTCTAGCCCTAGCTCAGTCACTCCCTGTGCATATGGCTTGTTCTCTGCACCAGTGTCTCAGAGTTTCTGAGGACCCTGAGCTGGTTACAAATGGAGACACTTGGGCCCTTCCCCGCCGTATCAGGTACCACCGGCGGACGGGGGAGCCACAGTCCCTGTTTGGCTCTCTGCTGGCGGCAGCCTTATTAATCATCATCCCCACACATTTCCTGAGCACCTGCTATCTGGAGGGTGTAGTTTTACAGGCTGTAGAACTTTCTAGAGACCATTCCTCCATTATAGGCTCTGGAAAATCACAGCAAATCCAGGTCACCTCTGAAATCCCTGGCAGGTGCCCGTTTGCTTTTTTCTGGCAAATCTGCATCAGGGGCGCAGGAGGGAGCGGGTCTGGGAAGGTTAAGTTCCCCATGCTGTCGGCGGCATTGCCTTTTTGCCTCAAGTTTACAATAGAAAGCCCCGCCTTTGATTTTTTCACGTGGGCCCCCAAGTCACCTATTAGTCATAGGAGCAGAGAGGTGCGGGAAGGTCCCCTGTATGGTGCTCCCCACACTCCTCCGCCCAGGTCCCCCGGAGCGGGGGAGGGGCACAGCTCCACACGTCCAGCGGGGCTGATGAGGTCTCTTTGAGGTCTCTTGTCTTCTTTCAAAAATTCATGTGAACTCTTCATTCTGCTTGACCACGTTTCTGTGATTGTATGAATAGGGACACTTTTATTCCCAGGAGGCTTCAATATGCCTGGTGTGTGTGTGGGGGGGTGCTGGGTGCCCCGGTCTGTGAAACTCAAGGAGGCTGCACATCAGGACCTGACGCTCTGTTCAGCGTCGATTATCTGCAGTGAGAGAGCCAGTGAGGTCTGCCTGTATATTGTTTAGATTCATGCTTTTTTCTAGAAAGGATTAGAGGTGGCTGCTGCAGGTAGTTTAAACATTAACCTGTATTTAATGGCTCAGAGAAAGTGGTATAAACCCGATCGGTCATGACAATCCTCATTCATGTTTTTAAAAAGCGAAACCAATCTGTAAGAAGAAGATTCCTCTCAAACCTGATGGACTTTCTGCGAGACAGGGCGTGCTGTGGGCCACCTTTGAGACTCACCGTCTCGGGATGAGGGCTTCCCGGGACCGAGCCGGGCTGAACCAGGAGAGCCCCAGCCTGTCAGGCCTGCTGTGCCAAAGTCATGGCCAGCAGTATGTTGAGAGTAGGCAGCAATCAAGCTAGGGGAATGGGTCACTGAACTCTTTTACTGTTTGAAAATGCTGTCCACAGAGCGCAGACCCGGTGGTATTCAATCACGACTACCTGGGCGCTCAGGTGAGGTCTTCAGTGATTAATTTCCCTCCCTTTTAGCAGATTCTAGAGGGTCAGTGTAGGAACACAACAGGGCAGGCAGGATGGGGGCCGTTTGACCCTCCGTGCTCTTCCTGATCTAGCGCGGCTATTTGTGTGGGTGACTGTGCTGAACTTGGCAGAGACGTTTCTATCCCTTCTGCCTGGGCTGCCTCTGTCCCGACAGAATGTCAGGTGGCCCGCTGGTGACGGCCAGTAGCGGGATGTCTGGCTCGCTACCAGTTTGGGCTTAGTGATTCCATTTCCCTGTCAGCGTGTCAGCCTTTGGGGAGACAGAGGGTTTTCCCTTTGGAGTCACACCTGTCCACCTCTCCAGTGTTACTACGACCAAATCCAGGCCAGAGACCAGGGACTTTCCCACTCATGGCAGGCTCCCTGCCTAGAAGCATTCTCCAGGGCTTCTGTGAGCCCCGGGTTGGCTTCCCTCTCGGGAAACAAAACCCCTGATGGGCGTCTGGAATTACCAAGGTGATTGATTGATAGGGACTTCTGCAAGGAGTAACCCTGAGTGTAAAACTCAGTCCAGATAGGGTCGGTAACCTGACCCACCGCGCACCCCTCGAGGCGTGGTCACCCACTGCCGAGCTCTCAGAATCCGTCAGGAGGTGTGAGGTTTCCGCTTAAGTGCTTGAAGGGACAGGGGCCTGGGGGTGGGGGTGGGGTTGGGGGAGTGGGAAGGGCAGTGCCCAGAGCCCCAGCGTGACAGTCACGTGAGCAGAGAGATTTAGATCAGACGGCCTCAGATGACTAGCCCCTAAACTCTAGCAGGAACGCAGCATCAGATGATATACAATCTCATCCCAATGCATTTATAATCTCTTTGAGGTTTTTCATATTGGGGCAGCCAGAGGTTTGCTGTGACTGACAGCTGGAAGGTGAAGCCAAGGTCCTGGGGTATGAAGGACCCACTCCCCCTCCCCCGCCCCAGCACATCCCTAACTCCTGCTCTGCTGTCCCACGTGCGGCCACTTCTGTCTCCCTCTCGCAGCCACATAAGGGCTAGGAGGCTCTGGCCGTGGTCCCTGGCTGCCAGCTCTGGTCTCTGCATTATGGAAATGTGCCTTCTTGTCTTTTCTTTTTTGGTTGGTTTTAAAGGAATCAGTCATTCAAAGGCTAGGAAGTAGGATTTGACGACGCGCTGGTGAGCGAGAAGCCCCTTGGTGTCCCGGATCTCTCTCTGTCATTCCAGCAAGAGTGTGTCACTGTGTTACGCGTGCTCCTTCTCAGGACTCTGTCCTGACACGCTGGCCTTGCTGGTTCCAGCAGATTTTTTATCAGCTTGATGTACTTGTATTGGTTTCCTGGGACTGTATGCTAACAAAGTACCTCCAACCGGGTGGCTTAACAAACCGAAATTTCTGAGTTCTGGAGCCCCAAAGGCTGAGATCCGGGTGTTGGGACAATCCATCCCAGACCTGTCCCCTAGCTGCTGGGGGTTCGCTGGCCACCTTTGTCATTCCTCGGCGTGTAGAAGCAGCCCCCATCTCTGCCTTCATGGTCAGTGGTGGTCTCCCTGTGTGTGTCTAAATGTCCCCTTTCTCTAAGGACATCAGTCATATTGGGCAAGGGCCCAGCCACTTCCTCATTTTAACCTGCTCATCTGCAACGATCTCATTGCCAAATAAAGTCATATTCACAGATCCCAGGGGTCAGGACGTTACCTTTTGCGGAGGAGTGGCCGTGGAGGGGAGACACAATGCAACCCATAAGATTCGGACAAAAGTGGGAGGCCTTGAGAGCACAGGTTATGGGGTCCGATGGCCCACTTGAAAGCTGTCACTTACTAGCTCTGTATGTAGGCAAGGTGCCTGCCTTGCTCCCATATCAGTAAAATGGGCAAATTAAAAAAAAAAAAAGTTGACAGGATCAAGTAAGTGAATACATATAAAATTCTTTCAAAAGCAGTTGGCCTGTTACAGCCCTCAGTAAATGTAAGCTGCTAAACTGTTAGCACTACCGTTTGACTTGTTTTTTAAAGTTCTGAAGACATCATATTATAAAGGAAGCTTTCAAAAGATGAACTGAGGGGCGCCTGGGTGGCTCAGTTGATTGAGCGTCCGACTCCGGCTCAGGTCATGATCTTGCAGGTCATGAGTTCGAGCCCCGCATCAGGCTCTCTGCTGACAGCTCGGTGCCTGGAGCCTGCTTCCAATTCTGTGTCTCCCCCTCTATCTGCACCCCACACCTCCTCCCCTCCCGCCCCCGGCTTGCACACTCTCTCTCTGAAAAATAAATAAACATTAAAAATTTAAAAAAAGGATGAATTGAAAAGAATAGGGATGTTACCCCCTGGATTTCTACATGTTGGCATCTTCAAACGATCAAATAATTGTCCCCTCCAGGGAGTCAGCAAGGATCCCTTGTGTTCTGAAAGCGGAAAACAATTTACCTTTGCATCTAGATGTATTCATTTACGAAACATTTATTCAGGCCTTGCAGTGCACAAAACAATTCATCGGGTGTTCAGGTGAATTTAAAAACAACTAAGATAATATCTCAGGGTTTTAAGGAAATTGCTGCCTAGAGAGAGACACAGGCATACACTGATGTGATCGTAGGCGGTAACATGCATTGTGCAAAGAGCTGTCCCTGGATTAACCTGTGTATCCTCACAATAATCCGGCACCATAGATACAGGGCCACGGTCCCCAAGCCTCAATGCTGAATCCACAAATAACAACAACAACAACAAAAATCTAAAACCAAACCAAACAGACACTCCGAAGTCTGCAGATTGAATTTTTTCTTTGGTTTTCTGCAAACTCGTTTGATCACAGAACCTAACCTCAACTGATGTGAGACAATTTACTGTTTGATTTCTCTCGCCCACAGCCTGTGAATGTTCAACACATCTGTAGAAAAATGCTGGGGGTGATACGTAACCTCTCGTAAGTGCACCGTATTATCTTTCTAAGATCTGGGAGCCCTCACTTGCATCTGGCCCCAGAGAGTTGGGAAAAAGGACAGTGAGCCTGTATCATTAGGTATTTTACTGACAAGGAAGACTGAGGTTCAGAGCGGTTCAACAGTCTGCTCAAGTCTCGAAGCTTCGAAGGAATGGGACTGGCTTTCGGAGTCAGCCTTCTCCGTCCAGGGCCCCAGGCTTGGTCAGTGCGTGATTCCCCAGCTGGGGAAGGCTGGGAAGACTTCTTACCTGTCCTCTTACCTGTTGGCCCCTGCCATCCCCAGCCCTTGTCTCTTTAAACTCCTTTAATCTGGAACATTCCCACAGGCTTTCTTTGTCATGAGGAATGAAGGGGCTAACTACAGGCTTGGGCCAGCCAGTCCTGCTGGTATTCATTAAGTCTATTTTGCTTGTAGGTCACAGAAACCAGCCCAGGAGTAGACAGAAAGGGGTCCAGGGTGGGTGGGGGAGGTATGATTAGGATACAGATATCTCTTGGAGCCCCAGCCGTGGCTCGGCCTCAGGAGGGATTAGAAGCAGGGGTACAGGGATCCTGAACACGGTCTCTCTTTGTCTTCCCCCTGTTTGACGAGTGACTTTTCGTTTCCTAGTCCACATGTTAGAAAACACCTACTACCACCAAAACCTAGTCCTCTGACTCCTCACTTGAAGAGCCAGATCTAGAATCTCTCGTGTCTAATCCAAGTTCTGTGTCTGTTTCCTTTTAGGGTGTGAGAACAGAGAATGGGGGAGGGGAGGGGGGTCTGGTTAAGGAAAACACAGCATGCAGGGCCCCTCCCTCCGGTGGTGGATTTGATCAGGATCACTAGTCTTTCTGACCTTAACCTAGTATCTGGTACGTCTTTGGAGTAAACATTCTCTTGACCTTAGCGAGCTGCCTGGCCTTTGGCTGCCCCTGCCGCCAAGCTACTGGCTTCATATTGGAGCCACGATACCAGGACCTGCTTCACCCCTGCTTGGAGGGCTTTACTGATGACGTCTGAAGACGCCTGCAGGGTGACCCAGTGTTTATCAAGATGCACTGGACTTGACCCTGCACACTTCATGACCTCTTCATGACTCAGCTACTGGCCGTTCCTCCCTGCCTTCCCCAGGTCCCGTCACAGGGCCACGCTGCTCCCTAGGCTCAGGCCTCCACGTTGCTGGTCTGTTCCGTCTCTCCGGTCTGGAGGTCATGGCTGAGGACACGGACCAGGGCCAGATCAGTGTCAGGGGCCAGGAAGAGTCTGGCAGAGGGAAAGGGGCTTTCAAATCCAGAGTTATTCTGGGGCAATCCCTTCACCTCCCTACGGGTCTCTTTGCTCATCTGTATCCAGAAGGGAATGTACCAGATGTTCTTTCAGGGGTCTGTCAGCTCTGAGAAATTCTGGGATGTCCACGGGCGCCCCTGGCAGGAGTTGGCAGGCATGCGCAAAGAGTGAGCATGACAGCTGATACAAAGGACGTCATACGTGGCGAACTGGGTGGTCCATACCCGGGAGCCTTTCTCACATCAGGGTTGGTAACCTTACTGAGCAGCCTCCCCAGGGCAGCTGTGGTCTGGGATTCACCCACCTCAGCCCGAGTCTTGGTTTACTTGGGACGCAGGCCCAAGAGCGTCCGCCCAGGAAAGGCCTGCGTGCAAGACTGACCTTTGGCTGGCATCTGGGAGCTCGGCTGTAAACAGTTCCCTACACGGATATAAACCCTTCCCTCAGGGATAAACACGGCTCACTGTGCCTGAGCTGTTTGTGCAGACCGTGTATGGCTTACACCGAACACTTGCTTTCCTTCTGGAAGCCCAGAGTTTCGGTACGTTCCGGGCAGAAAGTGCCTGCGTGACTGGCCTCCAAGAAAAAACCCCGGACACGAAGCCTCCCATGGGCTTCCGTGACAGATAGCAGGTCACACCTGTGGTCACAGGCGGCCACTGGAGGGATTAAGCGTGTCCTGTGTTACTCCGCCCACCAAGGTAGTCTTGGCGACTTGTGCTCGGTTCCCCCAGACTTTGTCCTGTGAGCCTTTTACGTTTGCTGTTTTTGCTTCCTGCTTTTTCCCTGCGAGCAGTGATTAGCCTTGGATATAACTACATACCAAGTCCTATAAATCCTCCCAAGTCTGGGCGTGGTCTTGGGGACTCTCAATACCCATGGACTTTGGAGTGTCCTATAAGCAGAGATCGACCCCACATTCCCGCGCGGTTTGCCAGGTGCGCCCTAATTCATGGCACAGAGTTTAGGCGTTCTTTTGCCTGCTCCAAGAGGAGCTTCAGTTGAGTTAAAAATGTGTCCTGAGCCCTAATGTCCCCACTAGCCCCACATAGAATCCAATGAGAGGCCAGATCATCCGTAGTCCACGCGTGAAAAATCAGCAAGGAGCTCTCCTGGGCTCAGTTTGTCATTCCAGGACACGGAGGGAATTTTCTGCAACAATTTGGCCGGCGTTCCCTCTCATCAGGGCACCTCTGGTGGCATGCTTCTGGATTCCTTACCACGTGAGGCTGTAGATTCCCCAGAGCCAAGCAGGGAAACCAATTCGTCTTATGTAAATTAGAGAACGAAATGACTGATGGAGGAAAAGCATTCGAGAAGACATGCAAGCAAGGTCTTCCCCTTAGCGTATGGAGACTGCCCCCATGGACTTTAAAGAGGAACGCATACCTTTTCCTGAATGCTTTAGGAAAGCATTCTGTTCCGGAAAAAGTTCTGCCCTGGGTAGGGTGGGGGGGGGGGAGGGGAGTCTTGCACCCTTAGGAGCAAGAACTGTGAGTCTGTAAGTAAGTAGTGGAGAGTACGAACCGTGTGGTTGGCTGTCAGATCTTTTATGGACCATGAGAACTCAAATCGCAGTATTTGATTCTCTACGAAGGTGTCTTCTCTGCTCGCTGTTGGGCTGGGTTGCCTGGGTGGGGGGCTCCTCATCCTCCTGCATTTAAAAGTAGCCCCTGCTATAGGGACGCTTTGGCTCTATCTCTGGAGCCAGAGCTGGAGGTCAGCAGCTCCAAAGTATCTCAGGAGGTGGGGCCAGAATGCCACCCACCGGGGTGCTAGGAGCATGACCCCCCAGAGGCCGTTCTGAGAGTCCGTAGATTTTGTGGCAGTTTGGTGGCATGAGACACTGGCTTTACCTGAATGCGGCTTCAGGGCGTCTTTCCTCATCCTCCGGAGATTGGAGACAAGGCATCGAATGGCACACACAGCCGCTGCAGAGGACATGCAGATGTTCTGCCCTTCTTGGCATTTGGGAGGAAGTCTGAGTGTGGCTATGGTGTTTTGGAAACTTTCACTTTCTTTTCGAAATTGTTCAGAGATCCGTGTTTGGTGGAAGATGAGTAAGAATACCCTTTTTTTCGGGGGGGAGGTAGTTAAAATGACAACACGACAAAAAAGGGACTTGTGGACCAGCCCCTTTTGCTGAGCCTGTCCTTGGTGCAGAGAACTCGCTGTGTGAAGTGCCTTACGGGGGTGGAGGAGACACTTGGGAGAAGAGGCTTCTACTCTCCCTTCTAGAACTTTCCTTTGGACAGGACAAGGTGGTGCCACCATCACCTGGGAAAAAACGACGGATGGGTGCTTGCAAAGCAAAAAGGGAAATTAATGGAAAATAGCTGCCTGTAGTGAGCATTCCCTGTCTACGTATAGGATGGATCGGAGCCAGAGTCAGGTGTCACTAATGACACAGACGTTATTAAGGAAGAGGTTTTTGAAGGATCCATTCAAGTTGACGTTAATTCAGATCCTCTCCTTTTCCTGCCTGATTGGTTCCTCCTCTTCCTTCCCGGCCTGTGTTCAGGGCACACACCCCAGAGACTTGGAGTCATTCTGTGCGTCCCCCCTCCCCACCAGCATCCCCCCAAATCCTCCCAGTCACTGCAGACTTGCCCTCCTCCATTCCTCACTGCTGCCAACGCCTCCCCAGTTCAGGCCCTCAGCGTTCTCTCTCGTCCAGCTTTTTATTTGGAAATAATTTCTAGAATAAAAGAACCCTCATCTGCCCTTTATCCAGGTTCGTCTGTTGCTAACATCTCATCCCTGTTGCATATGTGCTCTATTCTCTCTCTCCCACATGCACATGTATGCACATGCACACACACACACACACCCCTGTAATCTTTTCCTAACCGTTAGAGGGTAATTTGCATGCATCATGGCCCCTAACGCCTCTACGCCTCTGTGTGTATTTCCCAAGAGCGGGGCCGTTCTGTTACAAAACCACGATGCAGTTATCAACGTCAGTGAATTGACCATCCATGCACTGTCTTCCTCCCATCTCCCTTTCATAGCCCAGCTTTGCACTTGACCCAATAGTGTCTTCTGTAGCTCTTTCTCCTCGCCACAGGCTCCATCCAGGTCAGACATTGTGTTTACCTGCCATGTCTCATTAACATTTTCAAGTTCTTCTCTGTCTCCTAGGACATTCACATTTTGGAAACATACAGTTCCTTTTTTTTTTTTTTTTGAAGTGATTTTATTTATTTATTATTTATTTATTTTTATATATAGTTTATTGTCAAGTGGGTTTCCATACAACACCCAGTGCTCATCCCAGCTAGTGCCCTCCTCCATGCCCATCACCCCATTTCCCCTCTCCCCCACCCCCATCAACCCTCAGTTTGTTCTCAGTATTTAAGAGTCTCTTACAGTTTGCCTCCCTCCCTCTCCTTAACTATT
>CM053577.1:128163636-128203792 GCA_028646485.1 Cryptoprocta ferox | reverse complement strand
CTTGATGAGGTCCCAGTAGTTTATTTTGATTCTTGATTCCCTTGCCTTTGGGGATGTGTTGCGTAGGAAATTGCTGCGGTTGAGGTCAAGGAGGTTGTTTCCTGCTTTCTCCTCTAGGGTTTTGATACTTTCCTGTCTCACATTCAGGTCCTTCATCCATTTTGAGTTTATTTTTGTGTATGGTGTAAGAGAGTGGTTTAGTTTCATTCTTCTGCATGTTGCTGTCCAGTTCTCCCAGCACCACCTGCTAAAGAGGCTGTCTTTTTTCCATTGGATACTCTTTCCTGCTTTGTCAAAGATTAATTGGCCGTACATTTGTGGGTCCAATTCTGGGCTCTCTAATCTATTCCATTGGTCTATGTGTCTGTTTTTGTGCCAGTACCGTACTGTCTTGAGGATTACAGCTTTGTAGTAGAGTCTAAAGTCTGGGATTGTAATGCCTCCAGTTTTGTAAACCACATCTTCTTGATCTATTCGTCAGTTGATGGACATTTAGGCTCTTTCCATGATTTGGCTATTGTTGAAAGTGCCGCTAGGAACATTGGGGTACATGTGCCCCTATGTATCAGCACTTCTGTATCCCTTGGGTAAATTCCTAGCAGTGCTATTGCTGGGTCATAGGGGAGTTCTACTGATAGTTTTTTGAGGAACCTCCACACTGTTTTCCAGAGCAACTGTACCAGTTTGCATTCCCACCAACAGCATAAGAGGGCAGACATGGGTATTTTTAAAAATATTCTTCTTCTCCCTTCATAGTGGATAGCCACGTTGAGAACCACTGTTGATGGAAAACCATGGACAAGTTTACTAGTTCGGTAGCTGTGTTCCCTCATCTGTCAAATGGGGATAGCATTATCTAACATAGATGGTCCTTGTGAAGATAAAAGGAGGTAATACGTGCCAGGCACTTAGTGCAGGACCCAGCACATAGTAAGTGCTTAGTAAACGACACCCTACTTTTACTACCTCAGCTTCTCTATATGCAAAACAAACAAACAAACAAACAAAACCCTCCTGAAATGCAGAACAGTGTCATTTCTCAGGGCCGAGGCTCTGGATGATGGTGCATTTGAGACAGACTGACTGAGCCTCCAGCCCACAGCTATGCCATGGATGAGGGCCGGGCATCAGAGCCCCTTCTGGGTTGGGCCTGAGTGGGGGCAGTGGTGCTGATGTTGTCTGACTTTCTCAGACTCACAGGAGCGCCCAAATCCATTTGAAACCTCAGGGATTTGTCATCATCATTTTTCATGTTCAATTGTTTATTCTCTGATCCCCCCTCTCTTCTGCCTCGGGATTACAATAGCTGCTTAAAGTCGAGGCTGTTGCAGTGTTTGACAATGGGGCAGTCTCCAGAGAATCACATGTGAGTAAAGTTTGGGTGGTATATCTCTAACCTCCTACCCAGCTCATCTGGGACAGTTAAGTCCCAAGGGCCGTGATTGCAGGGAGAATGTCTCCAGAAGTCAAGAATGCAAAGCGTCTTCTGTTTCTGTGATTATATTCTCACTCCCTGATACAAAATCATGTCCCCTTCTGGAATATTAAGAGGTGTCTATATCGCCTTCTTAAATATCAATTATAATAAACTCATACATAGTGTCTGGGTTAACAGTTCTCTTGGGACATTATCAGCAAGCACCTTCACCAGAGTACCAGCTGTGACACGAATTCGCTGGGTCAGAGGGTTTTACCAACACCTGCTTGGAGCCAGAAGTTCACCCCTGTGCTGGGCTGCATGTGGGACACCGCAGTGCCGAGGGCTCGCTTCTGGAGGGAAATAGAGAGTTTATAGCATGAGTCATGAGAACACGTGGAGTGCACAAAATCCCGACCTCAGGAGGTCTGGATTAGGACCCTAGGTCACACTTGGCCTTTGAACCTCAGTTTCTTCATTTGTAAAATGGGGGCAACAGTGTCTATGTGGCAGGGTGGTCGGTGGTAAAGATTAGAAATAATATAAATCATCTATATGTCAAGTCCATAAGTGCTCAGCACCATAGATTGATATATGAATGTTATATATAATATATGAAAAATATGTCATATATTATGTTATATAATGAATATTAATGTATTCCTCATTGAGAGACAAGTCATTCGTGTGTTAAAATTAAAACTTTGTTCCATTCATTTTTGGGAAGGCATAATTTTATATTCATAGACGGCACTGTATTTTCTCAGGCTTGGGAACCAGTCTCGGCTCACAAGATCTGTTAAGAGCCTGAATGATTATAAGTGATTTTCTTTGTGAAGAGGGTAATTTGCATCCTCAGTTGCTCAGTGTTTTCATGGCTCTTGCCTTCCCCGTTGAAATAACTTTCTTGTGGGCTCCTTCTTACATAAATGCGCTGTGCCCAGTTTCTTTATTCTAGGTTTCTTTTTTTTTTAATTTTTTAATATTTTTTAAAATTTATTTTTGAGAGACAGAGAGAGAGAGAGAGAGGGAGACACAGAATCTGAAGCAGGCTCCAGACTCTTAGCCAGCTGTCAGCACAGAGCCCGACGCGGGGCTTGAACCCACGAACCGTGAGATCATGACCTGAGCCGAAGTCGGAGGCTCAACCGACTGAGCCACCCAGACGCCCCAATTCTAGGTTTCAATAGGATGTGCGCGACTGTGGATGGAGGTGGGGGTGAGGGGGGCACCCCGTGTGGGGGCTGTCGATAGTAGATGTACAGAATCACGCTTTGGAATAGAGGTGGAGGCTTAACTCACCACATGCCCTTTGAGGCTTCTGGCGTTCTCTGTACATAAGATGACTAACCCGTTTTATCATGTCACGTTGTCACTTGGCATTTAAGGATCTCCTCTGTTAAGCTAAATCAATGAGGTGACGCACGGAAAAGCATCCACAGAATGCTCAGCACATGGTTTGCATGGCTTGGTTTCTCTCTGTCTCCACATGTTTATGTTTTCTTTCTTCTCGTCCTCTCATGCGTCTGTATATCCATAACCGTGGAGCCCAGCCCAACCCAGTGCAGACGTAACAGATATCTGTTGAATGAAGGAGAAGGGGAGCGTCTTTTCTTCCCCAGACTCAAGTGTATCAGCCGTGTGATCCTGTCCGGTGTGCAGCGGCGTGCCACCAGACACAAGCAGGGACTGCCGAAGGTCACGATCGGTATTTTGGCCACTGGTGTGTTTGCTGCTGTGCGTCCACCTGTTATGTGATAGCTAGAGGTCTGTTGTGCTCGGTGAGCCGACTGAGAGAGACTAGGACCGAAAGGGCAGCTGTACATTTAATGTTTGTTTATTTGTGAGAAAGAGAGAGACAGAGACAGCGTGCGAGTGGAGGAGGGGCAGAGAGAGAGAGAGAGGGAGACACAGAATCAGACGCAGGCTCCAGGCTCCGAGCTGTCAGCCTAGAGCCCGACACGGGGCTCGAACTCACGAACCCCGAGATCATAACCTGAGCGGATGTCGGACGCTTTGAGGCTGTAACTCTTCTTTTCATCTCTGCCTTCACTGAGACCCATTGCTTCTGGGTCAGGCTTCCCCTTTTTCACATACCTAGCTCCTGAGAGCACCTTTTTTTCTTTGAAAGTGAGTTTAGGAGGAAAGCAAAAAGCCCCCCCTCACAAGGCAGACCTGTTACTTGGCCACAGGGCCTCCAGGGCCACTTTGAGACCCGCAGCCCAGCCTGGTGTCTGGCCCCAGACATAGCTCTGTGTTGCGATTTTGCGTGAACACAGTGCCTTTGACTGAATGTCCCCTTAAATGACCCCGCTTTGTATTTCTCCCGCTAGCCAAGCCTTTTATGGGAGTAACCTGATAGCCCGTCAATATTTTCCTGATTTATAGATGGAGAAAATAAAGCCACAACAGTGATTGAGTGCATGCCCAGCAATGCAGCAATAGCAAGTTAAAATCACACCTACCCTTCACCCCTGCAATTCCCTTCACGTCCCGAGATTCATTAACCTATTTTGGCACAACTATTTATTACAGCATGAGTTATAATATTGAATAACTGG
The DNA here is from genome assembly GCA_028646485.1 of Cryptoprocta ferox. Lineage (NCBI taxonomy): Eukaryota > Metazoa > Chordata > Mammalia > Carnivora > Eupleridae > Cryptoprocta > Cryptoprocta ferox. The sequence continues at coordinate 128,199,814 of CM053577.1, read as the reverse complement.
AACATCCTAAGTGTGTATGTGTAGGGCAATGGGTTGTGCGAATCGTGCTGTATTAATACAATGTAACATACAGCATATAGAGCCACAACTTACATAATTTACATAATACATATCCACGGATACGGAAAGATCCCCAAGATATTAGATGAAAAATTAAGGTGTGAAATGGCATGTATAGCATGATCCCGGGAATTTAGGTTAATTATTTTAAAGAAGATAAATATTCTGGGAGGGCACGCAAGAAACTGATCTGAGACTCCCAGCCTCTAGAACTGTGAGAAGGAAATGTCTGCTGTGTAAGCCCCCCAGCCTGTGATATCTCACCAGCCAGCCTGAGCTGGCCGAGACGGAGGTGAAGGGATCTGAGGGGGAAACTCCCCTAAAGTTTCCCTTTGGCAGAAGTATCAGAGTAGACATAGAAACAGGAGTTTCACCTTGGCTTCCTAAGAGTCTTCTCTCTCTGGAAAGTCATTTGGCCAGGTCTCCGGTTGTGTGGCCGTGGCTGCCTTCTGCTCCTTGACTGATCCATGCATTTGCTCCTGTGGCTTCTTGTGTTGACATTGGGCTGCTCCTGGGGAGGAAGGAGAGGGGGGCTCTGAAGCTACCTAGTGTGCAGAGAAACAGCTGGGGCCGTGTCAGGGATGAGTGAGAAGCCCCCCAACAGAGGAGAACGAGGATGTCAGTGGGGAGACGTGACCTTCGTGTCGGTGTTGGTGAATGTCGAGGGTGGAGAGAGGTGCTTTTTCCGTGAAATGTGCCATTGGGAGCACAGGCTGCAAACATCAGTGGTTTCTGCCAAGCTTTGGGTTTTGAGGTAGGCTCCTTCAGGGATGTTGGGAAAACGGGACAACCAGTATATTAATATGCCCAGCATAGTGCTAGGCGCGGTAAACATTTATAGAGTGAATAAGTGAATACGTGAATAGAAAAATGATTGAATACACGTAAGTTTTCCTCGTACAGATGGTTTAGTTCAATGTTTCCCCAAACATTTTTTTTAACGTTTATTTAGTTTTGAGAGAGAGAAATAGAGCGTGAGCAGGGGAGGGGCAGAGAGAGAGAGAGAGAGGGAGACACAGAACCCGAAGCAGGCTCCAGGCTCTGAGCTGTAAGCCCGGAGCCCGACGCGGGGCTCGAACTCATGGACTGTGAGATCATGACCTGAGCTGAAGCCGGCCGCTTAACTGATGGAGCCATCCAGGCATTCCTTATTCCTTTGCGTTAAATAGGCAGCTGGCAGTTCTTGAAGCAGCAACAAGTTGGCAGAATGTCTTGGTTGATGGTATGCAGCCCAGGGCAGCCACCGTTTCCTACTGGGGTCACACAGCCCTTTGACGGTGCCAGGGGCTGTCACACAGGAGACAGGCTCTTCCCTGTGACCCACCGTATTGCTCTCTGGAAAGGAGCCAAAGCCAGAGAAATGCCCCTCGTTTTTTCAGTGTCATCGATCTGGGGGATCCCTACCTACCTTGATTTCTCCTTGGAGCGCGTCTTTGTAGATCCTGCCTGGGCTCACTTTCTTAGGGTCATGTGTGGGTTTGTGGCAAGCTGGTGTCACATGTTCAGGGACTTTGGTGCTAATTAAGATACTGATTCCCCTTCCTGGGTGGTCAAGAAAATACATCTAACAGTACTTTTTTAAATTTTTTACTTTTAGTTTTTTGAGAGAGAGAGAGGGTGCAAGTGAGGGAGGAGCAGAAAGAGAGAGAGAATCCCACGAGGGGCAGAGAGAGAGGTGGGGCTCACCCGAAGCAGGGCTCATGCTCACCCAAAGTGAGGCTTGAACTCATGAACCATGTGATCATGACCTGAGCCGAAGTCAGACACTTAGCGCACTGAGCCACCCAGGCGCCCCGACACAGCATTTTGTAACCAGACCAGAGGGCAAGGCAGGAAGTTGATCAGAGCAGCTGAACGATCAGGAAGTCTTGTGCGCCTGATGGAAGGCCACGGGCCAGGAGCATGGCGCTGCGGCACAGGGGGGGCACAGATGATCCCTTGAGCCCCCACCCCGGTGGGGCACCGGCTGGCACATTCCCTCAGAGAAAGTTCCTGTGCTTTCGTTGGAGGAATCGCTGAGAAACCTCAGCCTCACGATTTGAACCCTTGAGCCTTTTTTCTTAAACCTGAGGCGGCCTTCCATGTCCAGGGTGCACAGGGCGGTGGAAACCAGCAGCCGACACGGTCACCCTGGGTGCCCAAGATGCGAAGGAGACCGGAAAATGGAAACGTCAAGTTTGTGTCTCCATGGGCCCTGTGTCACCCCCTCCACCCCGGTCTCTGTGCACACACCCTCCCCACTTCCTCCCCAGTCCCCTGTTTTCACGCAGCTCAGTGAGTGGTGGCACCCGGGACCAAGCTAGGCTCACATTTTGTCAAAAGGCGCGCTAGGACCATCGCAAGGGAATCCGTGGCATGTACCTGGGACCCAGTCTTCTTCAGACACTGTGCGTGGTCTGGTTTTCCTTTCATTTTCTTTTTTTTGTTTGTTTGTTTATTTTGAGAGAGAGAGAGAGGGAGTGCATATGAGCAGGGGAGGAGCAGACAGGGAGAGAATATCCCAAATAGGCTCAGTGCAGAGCCCCACATGGAGCTCGAACGCATGAACTCATGAACCGTGAGATCATGACCTGAGCCTGAGTCAAGAGTCAGGCGTCACCCGACTGAGCCACCAGGAGTCCCCCTTCCCTTTATTTAAAAAAAATTTTTTTTTAATGTTTCTTTATTCCTGAGAGAGAGAGAGTGCAAGTAGGGGAGGGACAGAGAGAGAGGGAGACACAGAATCCGGAGCAGGCTCCAGGCTCTAAGCTGTCAGCACAGAGCCTGACGGGGGGCTCGAACTCACAAACTATGAGATCATGACCTGAGGCAAAGTTGGACGCTTAACCAACTGAGCCACCCAGGCACCCCCCACCACCTTTATTGTCTAATGCCACGAAGGAAAGGGAATGTGGAATTGAAAGACGTTTGGGAGGAAAAAGTAACTGGTCCCCACCTGGACTTTCCCATCCACGAGCTGCTCGGGCACCCTGGGCCTGTGTGTCTTCGACTGTGTTGGTGTCGCTGGGCGTGCTGTCAGGACTCCGTGCCCTGCCCGGCTACGAGCCCCTTGAAAAGGGAGCAGTCAGCAGCTTAGCTTGCCATCAGGCACTGGTCATTTTTCTCTTTTGGAAAAATTGACCTCAAAGTTTCGTAGTCCCGTCCCATGCTTGGTGGCCTCAGGGTCATGAGGCTCTGTCTGGTGTCCCGGGGCATGCTAACGATGGAGAGGTGCCCAGTGGCACCTCTCCCCCCGCCTCCCCCGGCCTCCTGGATGTGCACAGACCAAGGAGCTCCCAGTGTAGCAGATGGTGGCATAAACTTTCCTTCATGACCCAGTGCAGTAGGGCATTTGTGAAATGTGGGCACCCAAGTCAGACTTGGGTAAATTGAGTGTCCCAGAAGCATCGGAGAAGTTTGCTGCATGTGGTACTTTTAAAAAGAATCGTGTTTTGAACCCTTCACAGTTTGCTCACCTCTGTGATCTCCCTCGAGCCTCTCCTTTTGTCCGTTTGGATTTTTGCACAGTTTCTGGATTTTCCAAAAAGGCCAGCTGTCCTGCACACTCATTCCCTCTTCGAGGGCTTGATGTGTATATGAGACACGTGGCCCTAGGTTCTGGGCAGGCTCTGCATGACCTTGAGAATGTAATTTCAGGATGACTGAGTCAGACTGGGAAAACTCAGCGTGCTGGGGGCCTCTGCTACCTCGAAAACCACACTGGGGCCGTTTCCAGCTTCCTGTGTTTTCTGAAAATGCCTCTCCATGGTCAGGCTGATCACAGCAACCACATAAGAAATACCATCCTATTCCTGCTTCACTGTAGTGTCAGGGCGACACGTGACAGTTCTAGAGTGCTTTGCATATAGCAGGTGCTCAATAAATGGAAAAAAAAAAAAGTGAAGCAGACTTTCACCCGGTTGGTTTGCAAGAAAGTTCTGAGTGAACCAGCTGTAAGGGGTGCAGCACTTCGTGGGTGCCGCGTTCATTCCCACACATGCTCTCCATCCTGGAAAACTCTGTATGTCCAACAGCATCCGATGTTGAAGAAATCACCCATGAAAGCAGGGCGGTGGGGGTGGGGACGCACCTGGCGGGCTCAGTCAGAAGAGCATGCGACGAGGCTTGATCTCGGGGTCGTGAGTTCGAGCCCCACGTGGGTGCAGAGATTACTTAAATAAATAAAACTTAGAAAAGAAAGGAAAGCAAGGTGGATTTAGAATACTTCCTGGGGTGAAATCGCTGGTGATCCATATTCACAGTCTACTCCGCTAGCTGGCTTTCCAGAATTCTCAAACCAGGGTGAGGCGTTCCTGCCCCGGAGCCTCCTACTTTTCCCTAAGGGAAGATTCCTGCGAAGGATCCTGGCCCTCTGGTTCCCCTGCAGCTTTCAGGAAAGCCAATTGTTTAAACAAAGGAATCAGCCCACTGGCATCTGGGGGACCGGCATGCTCCCTACTAAAATGGGAAATTATCTGAATCAAAAGGAGCATGGGCTTCCTTTTTCTTTCTCTCCCTTTTTCTCATCTGCCTGAAACAGCGAGTGACTCACTTGCAAAGGGTCAAGGTGTGGCCATGCCCTAAGCATCTCTGCTCTTCAGGGAGCGTCTGCACCTGTCTGGTGGAGGTGTTAGACTAAATCGTGGTTAGTGGGGGGATGCAGGGAGGGTTTTACTGGGGAGGCAGAGAGACTCTGTGCTGCAGCATCTTGGGGACACCCAGCATCCCTTGACGAACCTCAGTGCCCTTCTCTGCAGGGCGGCCCGTCTCTCCAGTCTCTTCCGGCTGCACCGGGATACCATACCTACCACGTGGGGTTTTCATGGCATCATAAACCCTAAAACTTCTGGTTCTTTTTGTTGTCACTAGAACACAAGGGTTGAATTACAGGCTTCACTGGAGAAGGGCATCATTAGCAGAAAGGGAGGGAGACCCCGTGTATTTGTATTTGTGTGTGCATACGTATTTGTGCATTGGGTATTCACATGTGTGTTTGTGTGTGTGGTTAGCGTGTATGTGGACATGAGTCGGTCTGTGCATGCGAGTGTGTCTGCACCTGTGCACAGAAGTGCAAAAGGAGGGGCCCCCAACCGTTCCCTGGTAGCCCTCGGATATATTTCTCCTCAAAGGAGCTGCAGCTCGAAGTTCAGATCTCGCCCCTGGGTGCTTCCCAGTTGCTGTGTCTGTTTGACGGGCGGCCCCAGAGGAAGGCCAGGCTTGCCCAGAAAACCCTTCTGCACTATTCTAGAGACCCACCTTAGGCAGGAGGGGCGTCCAGCCCCCTCCGTGGCGTTCATCCTAGCCACGGTCCCCAAAACTGAGAGACACGAAAGATGCTGATTGAACTACAGAATGATGTTTTTCTCCGCTGCATCTCAGAGGAAAGGCTAATAAAGATGAATAAAGCAGCAGTCGGGGGAGAGAGAACAGGTGTTGGGGGTGGCATGTGTCTTGGTGCACCTGTCAAATACAGGGCTTGGGCTGGTAGAACAAGATTGATGGGGCTTTTTCTGACAATACCGGCAGATAGCCAGTCTCCCGCTGCAAGGTAATTCTTCAGGTATTTCTTTCGCTCAGATTTCGGTATGCATGTGGTCACACCAATAGTGGGGGGGGGAAGCTTAAGAAATTATTCATCATATAGCATACCACACTTCCTATAATTATTCACAACACAGATTTTATATCTACCCCTTATTGAGTATTCACTGTGTGCCAGCACTGGGCTAGGAATTTTACGCACAAAATAATTCTTTGGTTTCGATGTTTAGGTTGTTGCCAGCTTTGTTCCTATTATAAATGTGCTTCGATGACTATCTTAGGATATAACTTTTTGCCTGATTTATGACATCCTGTTTGGAGTGGATTTCTCGAAGCACAATTACGGGGCATGGAATTAAAAAAAAAACACGCTTGGCATGCGTGGCATGCAGGTTTGCTTTAGAGCCGTATTCTACTCCCACATGAAGGCGGAACGTGCCTGAGCCTACTTCCGCCTCAAGATTCGGAAAAATCAGTCCTCTGTCGAAGTAGAGGCATCAGCCCACTGCCTAACAAGAAGTGCAGAGAGTTAAGAGGACAACATGCTTTATTCTAGAGACTTGGAAGAAAGGACGGCAGGTCCTCTCCTGGGTCTCCATATGATGCGAAGTTGGAAAGGAAAACTCTGCCTTTATTCTCATGGAGTTGGGATGTGTTTGGGAAGGTTCTGGAGGCCATCTTGGTATATGACGGGGTTTTTTTTTTTTTTTCATAAATGTTTATTTTTGAGAGAGAGAGAGAGAGCATGTGAGTGAGCACGAGTCGGGGGAGGGGGGCAGAGAGAGAGGGAGACACCGAATCCACAGCAGGCTCCAGGCTCTGAGCTGTCAGCACAGAGCCCGACGCGGGGCTCGAACCCACAGACCGTGATATCATGACCTGAACTGAAGTCAGCCACTCAACCGACTGAGCCACCCAGGCACCCTGGAGTATGACAGTTTTTAATCTTTGCTCCATGCTTCTTTTCCACTCTTAACTTCCTTAGCATTCCACTCTGGAGTTAGCTGTCTCTCGGAAGGAGATGGGGGGGGGTGTCTTCCTCTGAGAGTTGGGGCCACGCTTGGGCTCTGAGTAGGCGGAGACCTGCTCCCTTTGAGGAGTCCACTGTGGACCTCTCTCCCTGGGTTTCGCTTCCTGGCTCTGTGTGGCATGTCCGGAGGCTTGGGTGTCACCCTTTAAAAACGGGGCTAACGTGGACAAATGGGAGAATATATATTTGGAAACAAGCCTGTGTATACAGAGACATCAGAGGGGCCCACTGGCCTTGGGTTTTCCTGTGGAAATCAAGTTTTCTTCTTTCAGACCGGATTTAAAGGCACGGGTTCAGTTCTCCGCAAGCCATCAAGTATGTACTGGATGGCTTCTGTGTCCTGGCCATTGTCCCAGGGACAGGGTAGCAAGCAGACCAAGTGCTGTCTGCACGGAGGTTACACACCTTCCGGTGGGGGAAAGAGAAACCCTAAGGGGATGATGAGCAGGGAGAAGACCAAGACTGATGGGGGGGAGGGGTGCTGGCTCCCTGGGCTCCCTGAAGATGTGACAGCTGAGCAGAGAATGGAAGGAAGTGAGGGAGCAAGATGTGTGAATGTCTGGGGATAGTCCCAGGGTGGATGTTGGAGGTGGAAGCCACAGCAAGGAATGTGTTGGCACGTTCCCGACCAAGAGGAGGCCAGTGGGCTGGGAGGGAACAAGTGATGGGGAGAAGGCAGAGGGGCGGTGGTGTGGGGCTGTGTGGGAGGAGGGCCAGATCCAGGACTGCTCAGTAAGCCACAGTAAGGACTTGGGGCTTCTCTGTTCAGGATGCCAAGCCATTGGAGGGTGGCCAGCGAGAGGGCAGTGTGATCTGATGTCTCACTTTTGTTTTTTCTTTTATGTTTGTTTATTAATTTTGAGAGGCGGGGGGAGAGGGAGAATCCCAAGCAAGGCTCTGTGCTGATAGCGCGGAGCCCAACACGGGGCTCAATCTCATGAAACTGTGAGACCATGACCTGAGCCGAAACCAAGAGTCAGACGCTCAACCGACTGAGCCACCCAGGTGCCCCGCATGTCCTGTTTTAAGAGGCTGGCTCCTGCTCCAGTTTAGCTCTCAGCAGGGGTGAGGCAAAGCGATTAGCAGCTACTGACAGAGTCTGGGTGGGAGAGGAAGGTGGCAGCTGTGGAGATCCAGGAGTGGACCATTTGGTATCATACACTATAGGGAGGTCAGGTGTCATTTGCCTTCACTCGGTCCCTTGGGAGGAGAGCTGTGGCCAGTGAGTCCCAGGCAGCTCTCTAGCATCGTTCCCTCCCATGGGGAAAAGTAAGAGCTTTTAAAATAGTCTGTTTCCTTCTTTGGAATCTTGATCTCCACGTTCCAGTCACATCCATCTCCTTTGGAAAGACACTCACCCCTTCAATTGGCACGAGTCTTTTTTTTCTGTGTTCTTTCTTCCACTGGAAATGCAGGAGAAATCCAATATGGCAGCCTGGCCTTGAGCAAGAGCCATCTGCTCCCTTTCCCCCCATGCCGAGCCTTCTGCTGGATGGGAAATTAAGGAAGAAAAAACACAAAACCAGGAACCACCTGCTGCAGCTCCCCAAGGGCACAGGCTGACCAGGAAATGCTGAATAGACAGTCCTTAGGATGCATTTTGTTTTCATTTTCATTTTTTGTTTTGTTTTGTTTTAACTTTTTAAAATGTCAGTCCAAGTGAGTTAATATATAGTGTAATACTGATTTCAGGAGTAGAATTTAGTGACTCATCACTTACGTATAACACCCGGCGTTCATCCCAACAGGTGCCCTCCTTAACGCCCATCACCCGTTCAGCCCATCCTGCCACCCAACAGCCCTCCAGAATCCTCACTTTCAGTTTCTTCTCTGTATTTAAGAGTCTCTTATGGTTTGACTCACTCTGTTTTTCTTTCTTTTTTTTTTTTTTTTTGCTTCCCCTCCCCTATGTTCATCTGTTGTTTCTTAAATTCCATATAGGAGTGAAATCATATATTTGTCTTTCTCTGACTGGCTTCCTTTGCTTACCATAATACCCTCTAGTTCCATCCACATTGTTGCAAATGGCAAGATTTCATTCTTTTTCATCGCCAAGTAATGTTCCATTGTATGTATATATATGTATGTATACCACATCTTTATCCATTCGTCAGTTGATGGACATTTGGGCTCTTTGCATGATTTGGCTACTGTTGATAAGGGTGTATTTTAAATGTCTGTTGGCTTCTATGTCTGTTTGACTTCCTTCTGGGGCTTTGTATTATTCATAATATCAGCAGAAGGGGCTGAGAAACATTTCCCAGTGTAACAAGAAGATGCTTGTTTGACTGGTGCTCAGGAGACCTTTGTTTCCATTCCACCTGTGTCAGATGTTGGGACTATTTCTTCTTCTTTTTTTTTTTTTTTTTTTTTACATTTTATTTATTTTTGAGAGACAGAGTGAGACAGAGCATGAACAGGGGAGGGGCAGAGAGAGAAAGAGACACAGAATCCGAAGCAGGCTCCAGGCTCTGAGCCCGACGCGGGGCTCGAACCCACGAACCGTGAGATCATGGCCTGAGCCGAAGTCAGATGCTCAACCGACTGAGCCACCCAGGCGCCCCAACTACTTCTTAAGCTTTAACTCGAGTCCGAGGCAGCTTGACTTCCAAGATTCCCTTCCACTTTAACATCCTACACCCCTACATGAGAATATAAAAAGAAATAGAGCAGAGATGAATGATCAAGCCGATCTCCTGGGCTTCCAAGAGAGAGATTCCTGCAAATGGCGGCCCAGGTCTGAATTGAGGGCAAGCTTCTCTGTGCCACCCGTTAGGGCATCCGTCCTCATTATTTTCAAGATATCAGAAGCTCCATGACTTGAAGGGTGGGATAAGACAATAAAACTTCTCCCATGCCTGGAGAATCATCCCCAACAGCTTCACATTTAGTCAAAGGACCTTGTCTCATCAGCCACCCAGACTATGTGTCTTGCTTGGATTTTTGCATGTTAGGGGAGTAGTAATAAGGGGGGGTGGGGTGGGACAGTTACCCATTCAAGACATGGCTGTTTCTTCCAGTTCCAGATTCTTTTTTGGGAGGGGTGTGTCCAATCTTTATTTTGACTTATTTAGATATTTTACTATCTCGTCTTGCCCGTCTCCCGCAGTGGCTTTAGTATAAGGTTCAGATTAAGGGAATGGCTGGCTTCCAAAAATGACAGGCTTAAGCCAAGGACTGGGGCTTTTTACCTACAAGTTAACACGTTCTTCCAGGGAGGAGAGGACAGGAACCCCAAGGCACTCCCCTTTAGAAAGTCCCTTTTCCCTCGGACCTTGTTTCCTTGTTTCCATTTTCTCAGTGTGCCTGTTACCTCCTATGCAATTCATCCTTACGTTGATGAAAGCAGACCATGTTTTCTGGAATGTTCTTACCAACACGAGTGTGTCCTCTACGCTGAGGGCTGGACTAAGCCCTTTCAACTTAATGGTTTCCCAGCAGATCCCAGTGCAGGCCTGCGTTAGTGTTTCAGTGATTATGTGCCAGCTGATGGTGTCACTCCTGCTGTGGCTTAAAGAACCCATATTCTAGCGATGCTTCCCCTGCTGCGTTTATGAAACATTGTCCCCAGGCTCAGGGCTTGGTGGCTGCTCCAAGCCTGACGTTGTTTTGGGTCTTTTTGTGTGGCAGACTGCATGCCCTCCATGCTCGGTGATGCCCGTCTGTACCAACAGCACCCCCTGGATCAGTTAGCAGTACTGGTACTTAACATCTATAGTCTAATTCTCTGCTTCTGTTCGTGGAGCGGACTTAAATCAGTGGGACCATTCAGCAATTGTCAGGTTCTTCTGGAAACTATTTCTAACTCGGTTTTGGAAAGTAGGTAAAGGCAGAGCACCCAAGCATGGATCCCTGGAATGCTCTGGGGCACGGAGAAACCTAGCCTGTGCTTGTTACGGAACAGATGGTCTTTCAAAGCGCAGTGTGTATAGTAGGTGCTTTATAAGGAAGTTGACAAGTTGATTTAATCTGGTTCTTGGCGTAGATGATGACTCGTGACCTGGGGTGATGACGAGGGTAGTGGGGAGGTTTGAGGAGCCAGTGGCAGTGTCTGTGCTGGTTTCCTCCTTGGGTCTCCTTCATTTCATCAGCATGTCCTTCTCGAATCTGACCACTCCTCTTTGTCCCCACTGCCATTACCCCAGCGCCATTGCAGGTTGCCGTGGCCGAATAATACAGGTAAAATTCTTAGTACGGAGCCTGCCATGTGGTGAGTGCTCAATACAGGACAGATATAAAATGTCAATTGTGGGTCATCAGAGAAGCATGACACATCTATATGATGTACCACTTTTGATGAAAACTGTTCTGAGTTTTCCGTTAGGATAAAAAATCAAACTCTCTTCCAGGGCCTATGGCCCCAGCCCCTTGCCCAGTAGACCCAAAATTGCGTGAGGACTGAAGACCATGTCTGTCTTTTACCACTGTGTATGCCTGGCATGTGCCTGATGCTAGAAGAACATGGTCAGTGTTCGTTGAGTGAATGAATAGAAAACTGGATACTAGTCATTAGAACCACACAGATAAGAATGCTAGTGATTAGTAGGCGAAAGGCCAGCATGTGCCAAAACTCTAATCTATGTTCTTTGTGTTCTTTATCTCATCTAGCCATTTCCACTGCTCAGAACAGATATTCATGTGATGAGGAAGTGAGCCGTCCAGTGGGTCAGCTTGTTCAGCTATTGAGTCCAGAACCACCGAGGCTCTGGTCTGTTACTTGATGCCATGTGGAGGTTAGGCCAAACCCCCATCAGACCCAAGATATGGACAGATGTCTCACCTTCAGGAAAGATGGGGGGTGGGAAGGCATCCAGAGGTTGGCATCCACCTCCCGAGAACTCTGTTTTGGGGGCACCTGGATGGCTCAGTCGGTTAAGTGTCCGACTTCAGCTCAGGTCATGATCTCGTGGTTTGTGAATTCGAGCCCCACGTTGGGCTCTGTGCTGACAGCTCAGAGCCTGGAGCCTTGAGCCTGCTTTGGATTCTGTGTCTCCCTTTCTCTCTACCCAACCCCACTTGTCTGTCTGTCTCTCTCTCTCTCTCTTTCTCTCTCTCTCTCTCAAAAATAACATAAAAAAAAAAAAAGAACTCTGTTTTGTGCTCGGAGCTTGAGTGGCCAAGACTAGGTGGGTGGAGGAGGTGGGGTGACTCAGCGATAACGCTTCTGTTTCCGTGAGGACAACGCCCCCTCTCAGAGGGAATGTCAGTGCTGAAGGAGCTTGATGGGTGGAAGGGCAGGGCAACCTGGCTGGCCATGTTTTTCATAGTCAGGCATGTTCTAGAACTGTCCCATGAGGAGGCCCGTATGTTCAAGTTCTATAAAGGGTGGAAGAGGGAAGGGGACCAACTTTACCAGGACATGAGAAGACCTGGTCATCTCCCTTACAGATAAGAGAGCATATTTTAAGTGTTCTCATCAAAGAGGCCAACAGTGCTGGGCGGGGAGGGGGGATCTGAATGTAGGCAGTGCAGGGTGTGGAGGGAGTCCTTCCAGCAGAGAGCCTGCTCCTTCCTTGCCTCTGGGTGTTCTCGCAGACCTCTGCTCCGTGCTTGGTTGCTGTGGCCACTGATCACCAGCAGGAACAGCAGCCCAATTCTGTTTCCGGCCACTGCATCAGCTGGGGCTACAACAGCCTTTGCTTTGAGTAACAGCCTCTTCCGACTGACGCCATGTTTTACTGACGCCATATTCCCTGCAATCTAGGGCCTCCCCAACCCTCACCTGAGAAAATCTTGTTTATAATTATGCTCTGCTTGGGGCTCCTGGGCGGCTCAGTCTGTTAATCATCCAACTTCAGCTCAGGTCATGATCTCGTGGTTTGTGGGTTCGAGCCCCGCGTTGGGCTCTGTGCTGACAGCTCAGAGCCTGGAGCCTGCGTTGGATTCTGTGTCTCCCTCTCTCTCTGCTCTAACCCCACTCAGACTCTGTCTCTGTCTCTATTAAAAATCAAGAAACATTAACAAAATTGTGTTCTCCTTATATAATGTGTCTTTTGACTTAGACTGAATATCCTGATGCCTGCTGTTAACCCCTTTAGAAGTTCAGGCCCATGATCATAACAGCTAACATTTATCAAGCATATTACTAGGCACTGTGCTGAAACATTTCCACAAAAGCCCCAATGATGTCAGCACTCTTTGCTGGTCTCCGTTTTACAGATGGAACCCTGGAGGCACAGAGAGATCGTGTGAGGGGCCCAGGAGTGCACACCCAGCAAGTGGGGGGCCAGGAACTGAACCCACGGAGAATGACCTCTCTGACCTCTCTCTTCAGCCCCACGCCAGGCCGTGTGCCCCTCCTGAATGAGCCGTGGTCACCCTGAGCTACCAAATGCATTGCACTTTCTATTTAAGACAAACAGCTCAGCTCTTGGCCTCTTGAGCCAGTTTTGTTCAGTTGATTGGGTTTGCAGTGGGTTTGGCTGACTGTGGCCCTCTCCAGATTCTTCTAGCACTCACAGATCTGCGTCACACAATCTGGCACCCCATCCAGTGGGACCGTACTGCCATCTCGAGTCATTTCCAAATATGCACATCTTTTCTTCCCTCCAGATTGCAAGATGCTATGGAAAAGGGCCCATGCTTGGTTTTTCTCCAGTTTCCCCAGAGCACTTGGCATGTTAATGGATGCTTAGAAGTGGTTTAATGCCCCTTGGCCTGACTAGGGGACAGACAAGCCTCCTCATGAGTGGCAGCCTTCTATAGATGGATGAGACTTGTACTGGGCTGCTGTTAAAGCCCTTATCTGTAAAGGATATGAGAACATCCTCTATAGATTCTTAGAACCCGAATTTTGGAAGAGCTGGCAGGGACACGACATTCTTATGCATTTTATATTGGCTCTTTATATTGAGTGGGTTTTTAACATTTTTTTAATGTTTATTTTTGAGAGAGAGAACATGAGTGGGGAGGAGCACAGAGAGAGGGGGACAGAGGATCCAAAGCAGACTCTGTGCTGAGAGCAGAGAGCCCCAATGGGGGGCCCGAACTCATGAACCTCGCCATCATGACCTGAGCAGAAGTAGGACGCTTAACAGACTGAGCTACCCGGGCGCCCCTAGCGTGGGTGTTTCGTGCTGTGTAATTCCTGAGGTGACCACTGTTTTCAGGAATCCGTTCAGAAGACAGAACCAAAATGAGCTCTGAGATTGAACCTGGTTTGCTTGGCCGGGCTTTGGGGTCTGATCTGCCAGGGTTGTTTCTGCTTTGGTGCAGGTTGACTTGCACGCATTCTTGTTTGAGAAGGAGCTCGGGCTGCCCGAGGAGCGAGGGAGTGGTAGCTGGTGCAGCTGTGGAGGGAAGGGGCAAGACATGCTTCAGGGTGGTTTTGGGGGGGGGTTGTTGGTTTTGGGGTTTCCCCCCTCCCATTTTGGTCAAAGAATGCTCAGACATTCTTTTCAGCCTGCCTCACCCTCAGCTTACTTTAGATGAGGAGAGTAAAGAGCTAAATCATAGCCATCTGGGAGCACAATGCCCTTCTGGAGGGATGCCACAGTGGTTACCTTCCATTAGAAAGGATTTTATTGGTTATTCTTGGATCAGACCTCTATTTTGTACTATCTTTGGACGAGGCATGCATACTTACTGCGTGTCGTGCATGCCAACTGTGGCCGCACTCACGTATACCTCGGTGACAGGGGCGGGAATGGAGGCCAGTGCCAGGCTGAACGGCCCGTGGCCAGTGGGTGACCCAACCCTCCGGTGCCTGTCCCCAGGCAGATGTTTAAGACTGATAGGTCACTTCTGTTTCTTCCTCCTGCTCCCCAAGAGGGCGTGAAAGGGTCAGGGCACCATGGGCAAATATTCCACCAAGTTGTGTGGCTGCCAATCTTACAAACAAGAGAATGGCACGGGGAGCCTGGGTGGCTTAGTCTGTTAAGCGTCCGACTTCGGCTCAGGTCACGATCTTGGTGGTTCGTGGGCTCGATCCCTGCGTCGCGCTCTGTGCTGACAGCTCAGAGCCTGGAGCCTGCTTCGGATTTGGTGTCTCCCCCCTCTTTCTGTCCCTTCCCTGATCGTGCTCTGTCTGTCTCAAAAATAAATAAATATAAAAAAATTTTTTAATTAAAAAGAGGATGTCACATAAAAGTGGCACATAGTGTTGGGTGCAGACATTCCGGGGGAACATGTTGGGAAAGGCTGACTCCGTGACCGAGCCAAGGGGGGGTAGGTCTGCCTGGCGCTCTGGTGCAACTTCTCCTGCAGGTGAGGTTTCTCTGTGCTGCTTGTGTGCACACTGGATGCCCCTGACGCGGCTTGGCAGACTGATCGGCGCCGAGCAAACAGCCAGGTTGTGGCACCCCTGTCCCAGCCCTCAGACGCATACACTCTCTGAGCAGACAGCGTCCCCGGGGGCGAGGGGGGCTTCTCACGTGAGGGTCTAGTTGTGGCTGCGCTCCGAGGAGCCCCCTTTGGAGAGGCATGCATGCTGTCACCTCGTACATGCTTCAGAGGAAGGAGGGACGATGCTCAGAGGACACGGAGCTCTGAGCCCAGGAGGGGGGCAGGCAGGCAGCAGACACGTCCTCGCTGATTTCTGCAGCCAAAGGCTGATTCCCTCACCCTCCAAGACCAGCAAGTGTGAGGCAGGGGCGGACGCTGAAAGTACTGGAAATATTTTAGAGCTGATATCACCACTCAGATGCGACGCTGGCTCCGCCTCGATGCTGCTTCATACTGGGTGGGCATCAGCTCTGCTAAAAATAACGGGCAACCTTGGTGTGCATCAGTCTGTGCGGGCGGCCGTCACAGGGGACCGAACACAGGGGGGCTTAAACAGCAGGGTTCATGTGCTCGCAGCTCCAGAGGCCGGAAGTCCAAGGTCAAGGTGTCAGCAGGGCTGGGTTCTCCTAAGGCCTCTCTGTCCTTGGCTTGTAGATGGCTATGTTCTCCCTGGGTCCTCACGGGGTCTTCCCTCCATGTGTGTCTATGTCCTAATCTCTTCGTCTTATAAGGACACCTGTCATAATAGTGGGTTAGGGCCCCAGTGACTTCCTTTACCTTAATTACCTCTTTAAAGACCTTCTCTCACCCGGCTGAGCATCCGACTTTGGCACATGTCATGATCTCACAGTTCGTGAGTTCAAGCCCTGCATCGGGCTCTGTGCTGACAGCTCGGAGCCTGCTTTGGATCCTCTGTCTCCCTCTTGCTCCCTGTCCCTCCCCCACTTGTGCTCTCTCTCTCAAAAAATAATAAATAAACATTAAAACCATAATAAAGACCTTAGCTCCAAATATAATCATATTCTGAGGTCCTGGGCTTAGGAACACAAAACATGAATTTTGGGGGGACACAATTTAGTCCGTAACACTCGGGCGCTAATAGTAATGGTCAGGGTGGCCTTACTGTGTACTGGAATTGTTTTTGACATTTTGTGTGCACTGTGTCCTCTGCAGTAGCTCTAAGGTGGCTACTGGTAGATCCCTCACCTCACAGACAAGGAAACAGAGGCACAAGGAACCAAAGTACATTGACCCAACAGCTACAACATGGACACTGGTCAGCTTGCTGCCCAAGTGCGTGTGCAGAGTCTCTCCACATCGAAGCAGAGACCTCACCCGCATTTCTCACTGGAAGGGATGTCACGGGGCCAGCTGGGGAGAGGCCTAATCCCAGTTCATCAAAGAGAAGGAAACCTTGGGGTATCTTGCCTAGTGCCCCTCATGGCCTGTGACGACAGGCCTTCACCTATGGGAAGGAGATTCTCCAGCCAGTGACACTCCGTCATTGCGTGTGAGCAGGCCGCAAGTTACAACCGCGGGCAGACGGGCACTGATATCTGTGTGGGTCCTGGCTGGGTAATAGACGAGGGCGGCCCGCAGTCCTGGGTTTGGTCCCTCAGGGCCGGAGCCTGCTGTTTTCACAGGTGCCTTCTCTGATCCAAGGTGTTACTTTGCCTGGAGCCTTCTTTCTACTGCTCCTTGCTTCCTTCCCTCCCTTCCCTTCCTTTCCTTCCCTTCCCTTCCCTTCCCTTCCCTTCCTTCCCCTTCCTTTCCCTTCCCTTTCCTTCCTTTCCCTTCCCTTCCTTCTGTCAGCACTATGAAACAGTGACAGCAAGCTTACAGGACCGCATACACACTCAGCTGTTTGTAGGGCCCTGGGCTCTTCCTGCGGGAGAGCTCAAGGCTTCACCAGGCAGTGATGTAGGAGGTCACGGTCACTTTGAAAGCCATTGCCCACTCTCTCCTGGCAGTTAAACTGCTCTGCTGTGTGAATCATTACCTGGCCTTCGTTACCTGAGGCAGAGGGTGGGAGGTGGGGCTTGGAATCGGCAAGGCTTTGGTTTTTCCTCCTATGCTCTCTTTCTTCCTTCTTTCTCTTCTTTGATCCCAGGTGTCCAGACCTCCGTTGGCCTGTCCCAGGAATCCCCAACACCAATTCTGAACTTCCCAAGTTTTTTTTCCCACTTTTCTCCTATTAACACTCTTCTTTCCACACTTCATTGTTGC
This sequence comes from Cryptoprocta ferox, assembly GCA_028646485.1. Lineage (NCBI taxonomy): Eukaryota > Metazoa > Chordata > Mammalia > Carnivora > Eupleridae > Cryptoprocta > Cryptoprocta ferox. The sequence continues at coordinate 128,182,755 of CM053577.1, read as the reverse complement.
CTTGCAGATTCACCTGGTGCTAGGTGGATGGTCCCTTCTTAAGAATGTCAGAAAATCGGGGGCGCCTGAGTGGCTCAGTCAGTTAAGCGTCCGACTTCAGCTCAGGTCATGATCTCGTGGTTCATGAGTTCGTGCCCCGCATCGGGCTCTGTGCTGACAGCTCAGAGCCTGGAGCCTGCTTCGGATTCTGTGTCTCCCTCTCTCTCTCTGCCCCTCCCCCGCTCATGCTCTGTCTCTCAAAAATAAATAAACATTAAAAAAAAAAAAAAAAAGAACGTCAGAAAATCAATCCAGGTAGTGGATGAGGCAGCCTCACCGTGAGAGCCTGGGCCCTGGGTGGAGTGGTTTGGAACCTCTTCTCTCAGCTAAAGGCATCTCTCCAGAGTGCCGAGGAAAACGCCATCAAATCACTTAGGATCTGGGACTTTATTTCCACGTGTCATCTGCCTCTCTGATACCTTTTACCTCAGCTGGCCCTTGGTCGTTTGCCCTGCCAGGCTGGAAATCTGTATTATTTCAGAAAGCCAGCAGATTCGGCTTCATTCCATTTCTGTTCTCTCTGTTGCGTTTTACCTCATGAAATCCTCTTTATTAAAGATAGTGCGTCGCATCCTCCTGTTAATATTATTTCTACCGCTAAATCTGCCTTCCTCCATGTCTATGTGCATCAAGAGATAACTGGATTCCAGTCACCTAACTTACGGATAGATTCTTGACGGGTGGTGGGATTTCCAAGTTCCAGTTTCCTTTTCAGATTTTTCTGCATTTCTTAATTTAAAAAAGAGAAGAAAAGGAACACGTATCCTTTCTTCCAAAAAGCAATGAAGTCATTCCAAAATAAATGAATATATATGTGGGCAAATATATCAGCTCCTCTGTTCCCTTTACGGAGCTGTCTTAAGCAGATGAGCACAGAGTGGCCTTGGCTAGGAACGTGTTGAGGGATAGATGGCCCAGGGACCGTGCTGGCATCAGATTATCTCCTATTTATTAAACCTTTTGTTTGCTCGTGGCTGGATTTTATTTCAACCCACTGGCCTACTTTCTTTCAGGTCCTAAGTTGTTCACCTGAGCTCCTTTACGTGCCTGCTTTATCCTTCCTCCCTGCCAGGTCCCATGGCGGGGGTGGTCTTCACAGGCAAGTATACATTTTTACTAGAATAACAGCCACCAGTAGAAGAAGCACTTTCTCCCTCGCCGTGAGTGCTGTTTTCTGTTTGTTTTTTAAAGTAAAATGTGCCCTTTATCAAACTTCCACTCCAGACCACAAGGAGGAACAAGGGAAGCTTTTGCCTCACTGCCCAAGATAAGGCACTTGCTACATTGTGCAGAAAATTTAATTAGGCAAAGCGAGACAATTGGACCTGGGTCCTGCCCTAAGCGGGAAAGGAAATTAACCTCTGCCTACCACAGCTGGGCCCAAGGTCGCGGTCAATTGTGTTCTGATCAGGCGGCTATTTCCTGAGCCAGAGAATGTGTCGGCTCATAAACACTCTCCACATGGAGGACAAACCAAACACCACTTTCGAAGGGCTCTCGGCCACTCTCTGATGCAGTGGTCGAGAGGGAAGGGCACATTTCTCACATACCTTTGCCACATCGCAGTTTTCCTGGGAGCAAAGCCAAGCACTCCCATCCTTTGGCAGGTGACCCAGGAAGAGATATTCGGCGAACTTTTGCTCTTTGGTTGGGCAATCTTGGCGAGTCCGTTGGGAGCATGTGAGGAGGGAGGCAGTTGGCTCGGGCTGGAGTCACTCTATTTATTTCCTCACTGTCTACATTAAACAGAGGGTTTGCGTTTGCAGTTCTCTCCTGATGAAACGGAGTGACTCAGGAAAAAACCGTCGGACTAAACCCTGTTGTAATAGCTGATCCGCTGAGCCCCGTTTCATCTTCATTTCCCCCAAAGTTTGCTGCATAGAAGTTCATAGCTACGCAGAAAGTGTTTATACAAAAACCCAGTCTCTGTGTTGAAGGTTTTGATTCCAAGATAAGCCCTTTGGACTTGGCCATCTTGGATAATTTTTTTCAGCCATTGTAACCGAATGGTTCAAAGGCATTCCGAGGGACATGACAAAGGGCTTTGTTTTTCATAGGATCTTTATCTCAAGTGTCTAAGTCAATCTGGTCAAGAGGCCCTGCTCTGTATCCAGCCATGGAGGAGGAGACAGCATATAGAGAGAGATGGAGACGAGAAGGTGGTGAGGAGGACGGAACTTTACAGCCCGGGAGCATACAGTGCGGTTAGGGATGTGAGATTCTTCGTCAGCCGGAGGCTGGCTGTCCAGAATGAAAGCCAAATAGTGGGTGTAGTAGTCAAGGTTCTCCAGAGAAACAGAGCCAGAGCCAATAGGAGAAATAGAGATAGGTAGAGAGGGGGGAGAGAAAGAGAGGGAGATATCACAGATGGTATAGTTACACGGTCCTTTGCCTGTCTCTCCACTGACCATCGGCAAGTCTGCCTCTCACACGTCACCATCTCCAGCACCTAGCACAGGTCCTGGCCAATGACAGGTATAGCACAGACCCCCGGCTATCCCTCCCCTCCCCCTCATCAGTTCTCGTCTTCCTCTCTAGTAGCAGAACCATTAGCTTTTAGCCAGACCCATGGTTGCTAGAAATAAAAGAATTGGGTTACATGGTTATGAAAGCTGAGAAGTCCCAAGATCTGCAGTTAGCAGGGTGGAAACCCAGTAGAGCAAATTGTGTGGTTCCAGTCCAACTTGGAAAGCCTGAGGACCAGGGGAGCCAGCAGTGTAGGTTCTAAAGCTGTCACATTTGAGATCCAAGAAGAGCCAATATTTCAGCTCAAGTCCAAAGGCAGGAAAAGAGGTGTTCCCTCTCACTCAGTCCTTTGGTTTTTAATTCAGGTCTTCAACTGGTTATATAAGGCCCACCCTCCCGGGGAAGGCAATCTGCTGTACCCAGTCTACCAATTCAGATAGACGTTATCTGAAAAACATATGTTAATATTAATATGTTAACATATGTTAATCTCATCCAGAAGCACCCTCCCAGATCCACCTAGAGTAATGTTTGAGTAGATATCTGGGTATTCGTGGTGCATTCAGGTTGACCTACAAAATAACCTTCCTGGTGGAATTCTTATTTATCGTATGGGTGTTTTCCTTTCTCCTCTTCAATGAATAAATCCTCAGCCTACAATTTAAGCCACTCGAACACAGATCCAAATTAATGATTTCTGCCTCACATGACCAGTCCCTCTAAAAGCAGTCTGGCGGCTCCATGTTACCTAGGAGCCAGGGGTCTCTGTCTTGTTGCTCCACTATCCCTAGGATGTTGTCCTCGCCGACCTGGCCTAACGTGGCCTCATTCCCTGTGAGGATCCACCCAGAAAGATGGGAAATGTTGAATGGCACCATAGGAAGTTTACACATCACACTTCCACTCACACCCTGTTGGCTGGAACCTAGTCATATGGTCACACATAATGGCAAAGGATACTGGGAAATGTAGTTTTTATTCTTGCCAACCGTGTGCCCAGCTAACAACGAATGGTTCTGTTATTACAACCTTTAGGGGGTTAGGAGGGACAGCTAGGGGTCTCCACTACACTTATGATTTGCCACTAGGCACTGGAAATAAAGTGATATTTAAGATGCAGTTGTGCCAATGGTCAGTAGGGAGATAGATAAAGTGCTCGTTACCACATTGTGTAATTAATGGGTAAACACAGACAAGCTGGAACAGGACTGTCAAGGCTGTCCAGTGACTTATAACAGTAAATCATTTTAAAGGACAACTGTATTAGACCCAGTGGGTGGAGAGCCATTTCCCTAAACCCCAGTTTCAGCTGGACCTAGATTTCTTTTCTTTGGCAGTCAAACTGAATTCAGAAGTTGAACTTCAGATCTTTGTATTTAGGTTAAGTAAGGAGACCCAAAACATGCCTGGAAGCATGAATTAAAAACAAGTAGGATTGGGGCACCTGGGTGGCTCAGTTGGTTGAGTGTCTGACTTTGGCTCAGGTTCATGAATTTGAGCCCCACATTTGGGCTCACTGCTGTCAGCACAGAGCCCATGTTGGATCCTCCACCCCCTTCTCTCTCTATCCCTTCCCTGCTCACACTTTCTCTCAAAAATAAATTAAAAAACAGGGGCACCTGGGTGGCTCAGTCCATTAAGCGTCCAACTCAGCTCAGGTCATGATCTCAAGGTTCGTGGGTTGGAGCCCCGCATCGAGCTCTGTGCTGACAGCTCAGAGCCTGGGACCTGCTTCAGATTCTGTGTCTCCCTCTCTCTCAGCCCCTCCCCCACTCATGCTCTGTCTCTGTCTCTCGAAAATTAAAACATAAAAATTTTTTTAAAATAATAATAAAAAACAAAAGGGGTGCCTAAGTGGCTCAGTTGGTTAAGCATCCAACTTCAGCTCAGGTCATGATCTCGTCGGCCGTGAGTTTGAGCCCCACATCAGGCTCTGTGCTGACAGCTCAGAGCCTGGAGCCTGCTTCAGATTCTGTGTCTCCCTCTCTCTCTCTCTGCCCCTCTCCCTTGCACTCTTGTCTCTCTATCTCAAACTTAAGTAAACTTTAAAATAATAATAATAATAATAACTAAATATATATGCATTAGAAAAAAAACACAAATAGTATTCCTTCTCTTTTCTGTCTTCTTTCTGCCTTCCTCTTTCATCTGTTTAGGACTAAGGGATTCTACAGCCCTAGCAGGAATGCAGGTATCCTTTCTAAGCCTTGTTACCCTTTATGCGTGGATCCCTTATAGTCTTGTACAACAGATCCTTCAGAGGGTTTCAGGATGGGGGCTGGGGGCAGGAGTGGTGGTACAGAAGCTCTTACGTAACCTGGTAAAGAGCCAATGGGTGTTTCATTTTCCATTAGCTAGAGAAGCATTTTATTTCCACTAGCAATGGGAGCAAACGTGAAAGCAATTAGTGTTAGTGGGTTTACGGTGACGTCCCCAGAGCCAGATGCCTGCGCTTTACTGGTTCCTTGTTCAGAGAACATTCGTGAGTTATTTCCGCCCCTGCCCATCCCACCTCCTGCCAAAAAGGCCCAAAATATCACAGTTGGGAGAACATAATATTCCTTGAATAGCAAGAGCAGAAGGCCTGTTCTTTGGAGATCGAGAACGCTGCCTCAAAAGCTGGAGAGGCGAAGTCAGGAAGGGCAGGAAAAATCCGCGCTGGCAACCCCCTGGCCTGGGGACCCTGCAAGCCAGTGAGGAGTTGGGGGCCGCCCTTGAAGCAGATAAATATTAGGCATGGTGGTCTCTCAACCCCACCTTCTATTCTTTTCTGTTTGTCTTCTTTTCCAACCTTCCCTACCTCACCCCCAGCACATGGGGAATACACAGGATAGAAGTAGAAACAACAGCAGAAATAGGAGCCCTCAATATCCTCCCCTCCCACTCTGCCCTACAATAACGTGGTCTCAGTTTCACTCCTCATAAGCTTCAACATGACCATTGTCACCGCCAGGACCAACAACGCCCCAGAATCCAACGTAGATATTCTCTTCCTGCATAACCTGCTTCTCCCCTTAAGGTCTTATCCTGCATGATTTATTGTTGGTTGTATGTCTCTCTGCTCAGTTAGGGAGGCCCTGGCCATGTGTAGCTATTTGAACTCTTGAAATGTAGCCATTCTAAACTAAGATGTAAATAAGTATAGAACACCCATCAGATTTCAGAGACTTAGGTGGGAAGAAGATAAAGCATCTCCCATGTTGACACTGATTATATGCTGATAATATTTTGGATATATTAGACTAAGAAATGTGTTATCAAAATCAATTCTTTTTCTTTTTATGTTTTTCATGTGGCTACTAGAAACTTCAAAACCACACATGTGGCTCTCATTTCTTGTTACATTTCTGTTGGGACAACGCTGGTCTACGTTATCTTTTCAAACGTTTTAGAACTTTATATTTTACATTATTGAAGATATTAAAAAGATATTTAGGGTTGCCTGGGTGAGTCAGTCAGTTGAGTGTCCAACTCTTGATTTTGGCTCAGGTCAAGATCAGGTCATGGGATCAAGCCCCATGTTGAACTTTGTGCTAGGCGTGGATCCTGCTTACTATTCTCTCTCTCCCTTTCCCTCTGCCCCTTCCTTGTGTGGACATGCTCTCATGCTCTCTCTCTCTCTTAAAAAAATTTTTTTTTTAATTAAAAAAAAAAGAACTTTAAAAACTTTTCCTAAAATGAAAAACCTTTAAAAGAAGAGAAGCTCTTCAAACCTTTGTAGGAAGAAGGTTAGTTAACTAATAAAGAGATTTGTCAGCATTTGAGTAATGTAATCACCTTCAGGAGCAAGGTAATGATATAAACAAGTGGGGTGGGCTTGAGGTTAGATGATAGGGAATGGTGGGGTGTGTGGTTCACTGAGGTGAGGTAACCTATGTAAAGGCATCAAATTCAAAAATTTTAAAACACTAGGTGCTCCATAAGCAATGCCTTAAGGTGGAATTCGACCCAGAGGATTCCCATGTGCCACTTTTAGGACCTTTAAAAATTTTTTCTTAAATGTTTATTTATTTTTGAGAGAGAATGTGTGAGTGGGGGAGAAGCAGAGAGAGAGACAGAGACACAGAATCTGAAGCAGGCTCCAGGCTCTGAGCTGTCAGCACAGAGCCCGATGTGGGGCCCAAACCCACAAACCATGAGATCATGACTTGAGCCAAAGTTGGCCACTTAACCGACTGAGCCACCAGGCGCCCCTCGGGGCCTTTCAAACTTGAAAACTGTTCTGTGCTACAGATCTCCTGAAAACGACCTCTTGCAGACAATTCAAACCAAGCTCTGTAAATTGGAAGTTCTTTTTTAAATCTTGAAATGACATGATTTGAGCACCCAAGTCCACTGATAGGCTTCACTTTGTAGCCTACATGTTCTTGTACTGAGAACGTGCGTTAACGGTTAACTCACAGTGTTCATATTCTGGGAGCTGTCGTAAGAGCGGTGCATCATACAGTTCTTCCAACAACTCTGTGATGATGACGGGATCTTCGTTCCCAGTGAGGCTCAGGGAAATCAGGCCACCCACTTGGCCATAGTAAGAAAATGGCAGAAATGGGGCGCAAGCCCACGTATTTCAGATGCTACTGTCAAAATCTGCTAATGCAAGATCTCAAGGTTTGGCTCCTGTGTTTTGTTCTGACAGTTTTATATTTTTAGCTCCTACATTTAGGTCTTTGGTCCATTTTGAGTTAATTTGTGCATATAGTAGAAACTAGAGATCCAGCTTCTTTGCATGTGATTATATGGTAGTCTCAGGACCACTTGTTGAAAAAACAATTCTTTCCCCATTGAATGGCCTTAGCACCCCTGTTGAAAATCCATTAACCATATCTGTGCAGGTTTATTTCTCAATGCCTCGTTCTCTGCCGTTGATCGATTTGCCCATGGTTATGCCATTACCACAGCATCTTGATTACTATAGCCTTGTAGTAAGTTTCAAATCGTGAATAACAAGTATTCCAGCTCTGTTCTTGTTGAAGAATGTTTCTACTGTTCAGGGAGCCTGGGTAGCTCAGTCAGTTGAGCGTCTGACTCTTCATCTCGGCTCAGGTCATGATCCCAGAGTTGTGGGATGGGGCCCCATGTTAGGCTCCACGCTTAGTGTGAAGGTTCTCTCTCTCTCTCTCTCTCTCTCTCTCTCTCTCTAAGATAAAATAAATAAATAAAAAAGATTGTTTTTACTGTTCCTGGTGCCTTCCCATATGAATTTTAAGATCAGCTGGCCAATCTCTACAAAACAGGAAGCTAGAATTTCAGTTGAAACTATATTGAATCTGTAGATCCATTTAGGCAGAGTTCCACCTTACCAATATGAAGCCTTCTGCCCCAAGAACACAGGAAGTCTTTCCATTATTTATATCTTTGCTAATTTCTTTCAACAGTGTTTCTTCGTTTTCAGAGTACAAGTTTTGCTCTTCTTAAGTTTATTTCGAGGCATTTCATCCTTCTCAGTGCTGTTGTAAATGAACTTGGTTTTCTACTTCAGTTTTCAGATTGTTAATGTTTCTGTGAAATTTCAAATCGTGTCATACCATCCAAAAGACTTACGTTCCACTTGTAAATACCTAACACAGCATCTGTTGATTTCCTTCTTTCCTTCTTTCTTTTTCTTTCCTTCCTCCCTTTGCTTTCTTTCTTACCTTTCTAAATAGCCACCAAGCCACCCTTGGACCCATAACAATTAACAACATTCCCTGCTTTTATCTACCACACAGTTCACATTCAGGTTTCTTGGATTGTAGAATGCTGTCTTATGGTTAGCTTCTCAAATCAGGGTCCACACAAGTCTTCCCCTCCTACCTGAAGTTCTATTGGCCAATTCTCTATTTTCTCACAGCCATCTTTTCCCTTTTTTTAAGCCCTAAAGATTCGAATTTATATTATTAAGACACAGTGAGTCTCTAACCTCATGCAAGGCTAGCCTCTGGAGTTAGATGATCCTCATTAAATGGATCCCTATTTCACATAAAGAAATTTGAGACCTGAAATTATTTTCTTGTGCTGCTCTGCACAAGAGCATTGATGCTGGGGTTGGCTCTCCAAACACCTGTTAAGGAGAGTTAATCCTTGCCGAAGATATTGGACAGAACACCATTGTCGTCTGTCCTCGCCCCCAATACTTGAGCCTCAATGGCTAATTGTTATAAGGACTGACAAACAGGATTCTCTCTCATCTCACTTTATTTAATACGGTGGAGAGCTAGATTCCCTTGGCCCCATAGAAGAGGGGGCCTCTGTTTCTCTCCGATGGCCTCTCGTGCTCCCACATCTCATCCTTGGCCTCCAGTCACCAGATGTGGTTTTCTTTCTGTTCTTCCAAGGCCCCTCCCCTTCCCTACATTTACCACATTGGTCAGGAAACAAGATACAAGTTGGCAATTAGGGTCAAAGTGCTTACAAGTGGAAAACTCCCTGAAGAGTTTTGCACAGCCTGTGACTAAACACATCCCACTTCTGTAGGGTTTTTTTTCCACTGACGTGACTCCATTCTGACAAATTGCATGTTCTTTTAATCACCATACCCGAATTTATATTGCTCTGGCAGAGGAGGGCAGTTGAAATATTTCCCCATCCAGGATGGCCAGACACCAACCTCCCCACCAATGCAGAAGCCACCGCGGAGCTAGAGTAGGGTGTTGCCTGGGTGTTGGCTGGGGTAGCTGCTGAGCCGTCAAGCTGCTGGGCCAGGGGGAGGTGGGCAGGGGTCCTGGGTGCTGAGAAGCTACTCGGGACTCTCAGGCCAACAACTACTTGCCAACTGATAAATCCGTGTTTAGTTTCTTTTCTACCTCCACCGCGAGTGTTGTATGCTAGTTGAATATCGGGCTCAGGTGTTGTGTCTGTTTCAGTGAACAGTTTGTACTGTGTCCTCTTTGGGGCGTCCACCATCCACAAAGTCTTCGCTCTCTTTAATGTGTCAGAAGGCTGGAGGTCTTCTCCCCTCCTTTAAAAACAAAAATCAGTGTCCCCACGGTGTCCTTCGGCATGAAACTCTGTTTTGCAGTGAGTGTGTGATCAAAGGGGTGGAAGATTTTAGGAGCGAGAAAAACGATGCGTTGGCCTTCCCAAAAGGGAACATGCCATGGAAGACATCAGACACCTTTCCGTCTCCCTGTTTCCCATCCATCGTCCTCCCTCTCCCTTCCTTTCCCCCTCCCACCCTCCCTCCATCTCTCCCCTTCATCTGTCCCCTCCAGCTTCTGTCTCTCAATTTTTTCTATTTACTTTATGGAGGTGTCATTTACATATAATAGAATGCACTCATTTTCAGTGTATAGTGGATGGATTTTAGTAAGTATTTATCTTTACTTAACACCACCCCAATTTCAAAATAGAAAACATTCCCATTATTCCAGAAAGTTTCCTGTGTGACCTTGTGGTCCATACTCCACCCTCCAAGCCCAGGTACCTACTGATGTGCTTTCTGTCATGATAGCTTACTTTCGTCTGTTTTATAGTTTCCTATAACTGGAGTCATACAGGATGTGCCCCTTTGCCTATGGCTTCTTTCACTCAGCATAGTATTTTTGAGATCTCTCCATATTGTTGTGTGTCTGATTGGTTTATTTCATTCTATTGTTGAATAGTCTATTTTGGGGGGTGTATCATAATTTGTGTATCTACTCAGCTGCTAATGGACATTACGTTGTCTCCAGTTTGGAGCTAACTGTAAAAAAAAAAGCTGCCGTGAACATTCACATTCAGGTCTTCTGTGGAGACATATGTTTTCATTTCTCTTCAGTTACATTTCTAGGAGTGGAATTTCTGGGCTCTAGGGTAGACGCATGTTTTACATTATTAAAAATAATGCCTGTTTTCCAAAGTGCTGGTCCAGCTGTCTGTTTGAAGTGTCCCACATCGCTGTTACCCAGCTCAGGCTTCATGCTGGGAGAAACAGAGAGCATGAGTGGAGTTGGCTGGTGTCCGTGACGCCTTCGTCAACAGAGAGACTTCCAAAAACGACCCTGAGCCCCAGAAGGCCCCTTTCTGGTTCCCGTGCTGAGGCACTGTGCTTGGTGGCAGCCACGGGCTGGCCTGAGCCCTGACTGGTGGGGTAGACCAGATGCCTGAGCAGGCGGCTAGAGGGGCCCGTTGCCCAGCAGAGCCCTGTTCTGCCTCCAGGCTTTGGGATCCTGAGTTATTTCCTTTCTGAGTGCAGGGAAGCCTGTTAATCAAAACTAGTATGAGTTCTTATTTCTGTGGTACCGATCGGAAAACTGACTTAATACGTACGTGTAAAATACATGTATGTGCAGATATTGTTATATGACATTATATAATGTTATACCATATAATGTGTAGGATATAGTATATATCATATATATTATGTATTAAATATTATTATATATTATATGATCTATATTATATGACTATATAAGAACATATAAACAATATATAACATATATTACATAACCAACATGATACAGCTAATGGCTGGCCACCCCAGGAGTCAGACACAGCTGGGAAGGCTCCAGTGTTGGGCACTTTTTCCTAAACCAGTCTTCTCAGACTTCCCTCTGACATGTTAGTTAAGGACAAAGAAAAGGGAATGCATACCTTGGGAGACAGAGAGAGTATCTAGGGGCATGGTCTGTTGTCAGAACTCTCTTCTAAAAGTTAATGCAAACTTTGTATTGAGTTCCAGATATGCCTGTGTTCATTTTCATGTAAAATATGATTAATATGAAAATGTTTGTCTCCCCCCTCTCCAGTAATAAAGGCAAAAGACTTTAGGGAGATGCCTCAGGGGCCAAGTGTTATTCCTGACACCACGGTCTTCTCCTAACTTCCGTGACTGAGTTAGTATTTGGCCACGTATATTCCCTGCTCCCCACAGCTCTTCTGTTTTATGTTGAAATGTTTTTCTTTTAATCTTTATTTATGTATTTAAAAAAATTTTTTTAATGTTTATTTATTTTTGAGAGCGAGAGTGAGACAGCATGAGTGGGGGAGGAGCAGAAAAAGAGGGAGACACAGAATTCGAAGCAGGCTCCAGGCTCTGAGCTGTCAGCACACAGCCCTCTGCGGGGCTTAAATCCACGAACCATGAGATCATGAGCTGAAGTCGGACACTCAACCGACTGAGCCATCCAGGCCCCCCAGTCTTTATTTATTTTTGAGAGAGAGACACAGAGCATGAGTAGGAAAAGGGCAGAGAGAGAGAGAGACAGACAGACAGACAGACAGACACAGAATTCAAAGCAGGCTCCAGGCTCTGAACTGTAAGCACAGAGGCCGACACGAGGCTCAAACTCACGAACTGTGAGATCATGACCTGAGCCGAAGTCAGAGGCTTAACCAACTGAGCCACCCAGGTGCCCTGGCGGCGGCGACGGTGGTGGTGGCTGCTGCTGCTGTTGCTGCTGCTGCTGCTGCTTCTTCTTCTTCTTCTTCTTCTTCTTCTTCTTTTTAAAGTTTATTTATTTTTGAGACAGAGTGTGAGCAGGGGAGGGGCAGAGAGAGAGGGAGACAGAGGATCTGATCTGAAGTAGGCTCTGTGCTGACGGCAGACAGCCTGATGAGGGGCTCGAACTCACAAACCATGAGATGGTAAGATCATGACCTGAGCCGAAGTCGGACGCTTAACTGACTGAGCCACCCAGGCGGCCTTTGTGTTGGCTTCCAACACAGAAGCAGCTGGAGGCGAATGTTTGCCCTGCCAGCTGGTCACAGGGTCCCCAGGTCTCCCTTGCAGTCCACCTCTGGGTCTCCTGATACAACCCTGGCTCCCAGCCTTTTGGGATACAGCAGCACCTGCCCCTGAGATTTCTAGAGGTCTGGGAGTGACAGCGGGAGTGAGAAGCTATGCAGTGAAGGCCTGGACAAATTCTCACAGCAGGTGGCTGTCCTCGGGTGGAGAGGGAGGATCCTGAAGGCGGCTGGTCCCTTTCCCTTTGTAGTCTGGCCTCTGTGGGGCCCAAGGTCCCCAGTCACCGCTATGAGCTCTGGAAGTGACAATCACCAGTGCCCTGGTCCTTCCAGGCACACCTGTTTCCAGCTGAGCCTCTCGGTGGCTCATAAGGCGTGGGTCCTCCGTGAGTCACCGCATACTGTGATCACCGCCACCCAAGAGCCAGTGCGTCTCCCTGGCGGTAAATATCCCTCCCTCTGACAGGAAGCACCTTCTGGCGTGAGAGTTTCTTATGGCCGCTGAAACAAATTATCACAGACTTCATGGCTGAAAGCAACACAGATTTATTCTCTGGAGGTGAATGGTCTCCGGAGGTGAGAAGTCTGAATTCAAGGTGCTGACAGGGCTGTGTTCCTTCTGGAAGCTTCCAGGGAGAATCCACTTACGTTTCCGGCTTCTAAAGCCGCCTTGCTCGTCTTCCCTGGTGACCACTTTCTCACATCACTCCCAACTTCTCTTGCTCCCGTGACACGTCCGCTCCCACTCATTCTAATCTCCTGCCTCCTTCCTGTAAGGACTCCGTGATGACATTGACCTGCCTGGATAATCTCGCCATTTCAAGATCCTTAATCACATCTGCAAAGTCCATCTTGCCATCGTATAAGGGAACATTCACGGGTTCTGGGGAATAGGATGTTGACATTCAGCCTCCCACACCAGGGGGCCCGGAGTCTTTGGCACTAGCTCCTGGGAGAGGCCCCTTGTCCTGTAGGTGACCGTGTTGCTGGTCCAGCTCTCCCTTTGAGAGGTGCATTTGAAAGCAGGTGGGCGCTCACACCGGAGTTCGAACCCTCACCCAGGGGTTGGCGCTGGGACCCCTCGCAGGTTAAATATCCTAGCCTTGCTTTCCTCATCTGTAACAAGGACACGGGAGTCTAACTTTGCAGGGAAAATGAGGATAAAGTGCCTCGCACTGTGCCTGGCAAACAGTAGGTGCTCAATAAATCATGCCTCTAATCATTTGGAGAATTTCTGGTGAGCCCCATGGACATGGGACTGATTCTGTTCCTCACGGACACCCGTATGTCCTACGTGTGCATACGTACTAACTGCCCATCTCAATGCTGCTCCCCAGGCTCCCAAGTTCTAGAGCCTTCTGCAGGTTTAGAGAAGGCGGTAGGCAGGGAAATGCCAGGATTGCATTCTTGTACTCCCTTCTGTCTGCCCCTACTCACCCCAGGCTCGATGGCTGGCATGTGTCCTCCGGAGATCGGATCTCCCCAGAATGAACGAACCTCAAGCTGGACTTGGAATTGCCCTGGGCCCCCGGGACCAGGGATAATGCAAGCCAACGTGGGACCTCCCAGCGAAGGCCACCAGATTTCCTTGCTCTTGGCCAGGAACTAACTCAAGGGTTGGTTGGGGGTAGCAGTATTTATGCCAGAAAGGTTTCTTTGGGGGAAGACCAAAGACGGGGGAATCCATCCAGCCTCCCCCTGTCGTGATTTCTGGGCTCCTTATCTCTCATTTATGAGTGAGGGCCGGCAGCGGGCCACTTGATATAAGTTATCTTCACTCGCTCCCCGGGATGTTACGGTCCACATTCGCCTGGTGAGGAAGCTGCAGCCCTGAGTGGTTGACTCTTATCTGGGTTTGCACAGCCGCCGGGGGGTGGGTCTGGCGTCTGTCCAGCTTGTAAGCCATCCAGCCGGGAGCACTGCAATTTCTGGATAATTCATGAATCTATTGTGTTATAAGAAAGGAAAAACCAGATTCCTCTATCCGAGGCAGGGCCACCGATAGGAGTTTTATCGGGTGATTTATAGGCTCATTATCATGTCACCAGTGCCTTTTGGCAGAGCGCCGTGCCAAAGGCCGTGGGTGGCATGCTCACATGGGGATGCCCATTCCTTGTTTAATCTGTCCTGACCCTCCTGCCTGAAACGTAGGCCCCCACGTCCACGCAAAGGACGTCGTAAGGGTTCGTTTTTGCTTTTTGAATAAAAGTTGTAATTTCATCTATTTATTTTTGAATTAGGAATGTCGTCATCCAGCTTAAAATTCAGAGTACAAAAGCAGATACACTGAAAAGTCCCCCTTCCGTGCCTTGCCCTGAGCCACCCATTTCCTGTGCAGGGAAAGCCAGGGTAACTGGTTATCAGTGTTCTGTTTCAGAGGTACCTGACGTAAATACAAGCAAATATGCTTTTGTTCTCGTTCTACGTCTTTTCCTTTCTACCTTCTATATCTTGTAGGCAGAGCTTTCTCATTTTTATTTTATTTTTAAAAAATTAATGCGTATTTATTTTTGAGAGAGACAGAGCATGATCAGAGAAGGAGCAGAGAGAGAGGGAGACACAGAATCCGAAGCAGGCTCCAGGCTCCGAGCTGTCAGCACAGAGCCCGACGCGGGGCTCAAACCCACGAACCGCGAGATCATGACCTGAGCTGAAGTCGGATGCTTAACCGACTGATCCACCCAGGGGCCCCTCTCATTTTTCAAAAGAATTTTTTTAAGTTTTATTTATTTTGAAATAAATAAATTTTTATTTTTTTATGTGGGAGAGAGGCAGAGAGAAAGGCTCCCAAGCAGGCTCTGCACTGCCAGTGTGGAGCCTGAGGCGAGGCTCCAACTCCTGAACCATGAGATCATGACTTGAGCCAAAGTTGGACGCTTAATCATCTGAGGTACCCAGGCACCCCTAGCTTTCTCATTTTTTATGTGAAATACAAAATTTAAAGTCACGAGAAAGGTAATATTTAATGACAGGTCTTCTAAAAACCGGCTACATGTTTGTTCATTAGCTAGCTAGCTAGCAAACTCCCTGTACGTCATTTCTTTAGGAAATTGGGGAAAGAAAATAATGTACTGTTTATAGAGTCCAAATGTATTGAGTAAGTAATGATTCCCCCGCCAAAAACAAAGTTGTTTTGAGCAACTTTTAAAAAAATTTTCTGAGGGGCGCCTGGGTGGCTCAGTCAGTTGGGCATCTGACTCTTGGTTTCAGCTCAGGTCACGGTCTCCTGATTTGTGGGATCCAGCCCCATGTTGCTCTCTGAGCCGGCAGCATGGAGCCTGCTTACAGTTCTCTCCCTCTCTCTCTCTGCCTCCCCTCCCCTGCTCACGCTCTCTCTTTCTCTCTCAAAATAAATAAATAAACTGGAAACAAAGGTTTTTTTTGAAACTCAAACATTGCTTGGCATTATTAAAAAGGAATACTTCAGGGGCGCCTGGGTGGCTCAGTCAGTTAAGCATCCAACTCTTGATTTCAGCTCAGGTCATGATCTCATGGTTTGTGGGTTCAGGCCCCGTGTCGGGCCTACACTGACAGTGTGGAGCCTGCTTGCGATTCTCTCTCTCTCTCTCTCTCTCTCTCTTTCTCTCTCCCTCTCCCTCCCTCCCTCCCTCTCTCTGCCCCTCCCCTGTGCGCACTCTCTCTCTCTTAAAATAAGTAAATAAACATTTTTTTAAAAAAAATCAGTAAATTTCGGAGTCACCAGATTTCAGGTAAGTGAGAGAGAATGGAGACTGTACTTTTATGGGACCTCATTGCTCTACTGGGGATAGGGAACCCCGATGGGGCTGTGCTGGATGGGGTCACACTGGACTGACCCACAGGTGCCTCTCCTCAGGGATGGTGAGCCAGGAGAGGCACCACAGAAAGCCTGTGTCACATGTCACCACTTTTCTTCCCAGGAAGGTCCCTTGACTTCTTTGCTTCTATCTACCCGCCCATGTCACATGCTCACCTCCTCTACCCCAGTATGAAATCACAAGGGTCAGTTATCAGAGAGGATCCCAGAAGCGAAGCACACTGATAAGAAGAAGTGATTCTTTTCTTTTTTTAATGTTTATTTATTTTTGAGAGAGAGACAGAGCACAAGCGGGGGAGGGGCAGAGAGAGAGGGAGACACAGAATCTGAAGCAGGCTCCAGGCTCCGAGCTGCCAGCACAGAGCCCGACACAGGGCTTGAACTCAGGTCACTTAACCAACTGAGCCACCAAGGCACCCCAGAAGAAGCGATTCTTAATGAAGAGGCTACATACATGGTCAGTAGAGTGGCTTTGCCCCACCAGAGTGGTCCTTGGTCTGATGGATTTCAGAATCTCAAATAGTCAGTCCCCCCATGTGCCATGGGCAAGCCTGTTCACCAACTGTCTACCAAAAGTAGCCAATTAGCAACCATGTAAAAGAAAAACTGCACTACGCCCATTGGTTCACTAGCATCATGGCGATTGCTGGTATTTATTGAGCACTTACTATGTTCCAGAGCCTATCAACCAAGTTGATACTCTGTTATCTCCATTTTCTAGATGAAGACATAGCTTAGATGTGAAGTTACTTGTCCGAATAAGTGGTAGAGCTTTGGGGGTCAGACTCAGGACTTGGTCTGACTCCCCTACCTGTGTCCTTTGTCAGTATTCTCTACCGCAGCCCAACTCCGTAGGCAGCATCAAAAAAATTCCAGCCAAGCCTCCTGAAATTTATGTTCTTCTCTCACCTCTGCTTTCAAAGAAACAAAAAAAACGTCGAATGCTCACCACCCTTTGTAAAGTAACCCTTTATATCCTTTCAACCTTCCCTCCTCTGGATTTCTCTTCTCCTTCCCTTGTCGGGTTAATTTCAAGCAACAAACATTTGTGGAAGATGGTCATTGTGCTAGACCATTGGAGGACACCAAGAAATAGATATGACAAGGTACCTGACTATTCTAGGCACGCCTGGGTCATTCAGTCAGTTAAGCATCCGACTCCAGCTCAAGTCATGATCTCATGGTTCATGAGTTTGAGCCCCACGTCAGGCTCGCTACTGTCAGCACAGAACCTGCTTAGGATCCTCTGCTCCCCCCTCTCTCTTTAAAAAAAAAAAAAAATGAACATTTCAGGGGAAAAAACAGAAGGTTTGGAAGAGATTGCTCACGGTTACGGAGTTTACAGGTGGTTTGGAGGTCTAATACCATACATGAAAATATGACCACATTTCAGATGCTTATATAAAAAGACTCAGTATTACCGACTCAGGTAGCAAATATTAGAGAAGGAGAGAGACCTGAGGCTTGGGGTCCCCAGGGAAGATACCCCAGAGGAAATAGGACTTCAGGTAGAGCATGGATGGGGGTTGCAAGAATAGGGGCTGCAGAGGAAGGAAAAAAGGTTTGAGGTAGGAAAGTGCATGGTGAGGCTGAACCTGCTTGAACTTGAGGACTTAGCAGCAGGAATGTTGAGGAATCTGAAGAGATAAAGCATGGCCAAAGCAGGGAAGGTCTCAAATGCCATCCGCTGGGCAGTGATGGATTAAGTTTCTAAACAGGAGTGTGTGTGTGAGTGTGTGCGCATGCATGCACACACGCACTCTATCAATGTCTGGGAAAGATTAATAAAGATGGATTGGAAAGGGGTGTCAGATATGTTTAAAGACATTGTGGACCTTTGGAGAGTGGATTGCATATCGGCATTTGGCCAAAGCACCTCTACTCGAATTTTGCAGTGAGTTGACTACATGTCCAATTGCTCAGATTTTGTTCTGAGCAGTTTTCCATATATGTACTTCTGTCTTTTCTACTCATTCAACCTCAAGGTGTGTGTATGCAAGAGAGGGTGGGCATCATGTGCTTCCCAATATTGCCATCTTTTTTTTTTTTTTTTTTTTTGCTTTCACATCCCCACCTTCCCTGAATTGTACATTCTAGAACAGGTTCAGCACTGTCCTCTCTTGAGGCTACGGGAGGGCCAGCTGATGGGACCATAGGTCATTCTGACTTAGCTCTAGTTCCTCATCTCCTCTCTGCTCCTGCACCCCCAAATAAATACATATTGGCTGTTTAGTGAGCAGGGCTGTATATGGAGAATTTATGTCATGGGGCATTATACATGGAGGGACCCTGTGGAACATCTAGCCCATGTGCCTCTCCTCTCCAACATGCTTTGTTATAAAAGGGGATGGTCAGGTAGTCTGGGAATTGTTCCACACTGTTGATTCCTTGGAGATTCATGTAAATGTTACTGGTGCAAAAACGTGCTATATTGGAGAAGCTTTTTTGTAATGGAGAGGGTGCTTGCAACTTCAGTTGATGTGTGCCTTTGGGACTGGGTGCTTAAAATTGCTTTAAAAAAACCCATCAAGAGGCTCCTGGGTGACTCTGTCGGTTGAGCTTCTGACTCTCGGTTTCAGTTCAGGTCACGATCTCATGGGTCGTGGGATCAAGCCCCATGTTGGGCTCTGCGCTGGCAGCGCGGAGCCGGCTTGGGATCCTCTCTCTCTCCCTCCCTCTCTGTCCCTCCCTAGCTCACACTGCCTCTGTCTCTCTCAAAATAAATAAACCCATCGAAACGCACACACGGAAGCCTGCGAGGCTAAGTGGTCATTGGCAGGTGGGTCTGATCTTTCTTAGGACAGTGAGGACTAAGATCTAGGCCGGGAATGAGGGTGGAACACAGAATTGAAACATTTTAACATTTTTAACAAGCACTTCCCAAACGTCTTGACCTTGGAAACCTTTTCTGGTGTATGGCCCAGCAATGAACACCCAGGAGAACCAGGGTTCCTTAGAAGCACTTTGGGGGACACCCGGGTGGCTCAGTCAGTTAAGCGTCTGACCCTTGATTTCAGCTCAGGGCATGATCTCGTGGTTTGTGGGATTGAGCCCCACGTTGGGCTCTGCGCTGCCTGCCCTGAACCTGCTTGGGATTCTCTCTCGCCTCTCTCTGCCCCTGCCCCACTCATGCACGCACATGAGTGTGCCTCTCTCAAAATAAACATTTAAAAAAA